>WSYH01002657.1:0-81980 GCA_036426205.1 Ascaphus truei | reverse complement strand
CCCCCCATACCTCACGCGGGCGTAGTGGAAGCTTTGGGGAGGTGGCAGGCACGTTGCGAGGTGTCCCCCAGCGGGCACCCCAGGGGACAGTCAGCCCCGACGTGGCCGCCACTGCCCTGCTCCACTCGACGGCATGAAGCTTGTGGTCGAGCGGGCAGGTGGGCATCCCCCCACCCCTCATGCTGCGCCGCCATGAAGATAGCTGGGCACACGCTCCCATGCACATGCACACACACGCATACACACCCACACCTATGCATACACAGACACACACACGACAGGGGGAAGAAGAGGAAAGGCCGCGCGTCCACCACCACTGCCCCCACCCCCGTGACCATCTCCACCCCACACGGGGATCGCCGGGGACAGGGACAGAAGGGGGGTCACCCCACTACCATCTCCTGCCCCGCGGGGGGATCGGCAGGAAGTCGGGGTAAGCGGGGACAGGGACAGAAGGGGGGACACCCCACTACCATCTCCTGCCCCGCGCGGGAAGCGGGGAGTAAGGGGGCTTGCAGGAGGCAGGGAAGGAGCAGAGGGGCCGCAGCATGCAGAGATTGGAGAGTACTTACTCTCCAATAGATCCCGGCCAGAAAGAATGGCCGATCGTTGGGGGCGGGTTCATATAGAGCCTGGCCGCGCGCCCACAAAGCCTGGGAGCGCGCGCCAATCAGGTGTCAGGTAGGTGGAGTTTTTTTTTTTCCAGCGCGAGCAGGGAAAATTTGAGCGCGAGCAGGGAAATTTAAAAAAACAAGCACGTGTTCTGCTTGGGCCAATATTTACTCGCCCGGGGATTAAATCCACCAGCCCCGGGCGTGTAAATGTATAGGATTGTCAAACACTGTACACTGGCGACACAGTTTATTGCACTGCGGCCAGATCCGCAAGCCGGGAGATTTCCCGGCTTGCTAGTGGCCGCCCCTCGGCGTGCGCGCGGTCACGCGTCATCGGGAGCGTGCGCCCCCTGCACGCGCGTCCAGGGCTCCCCAAGGGAGCCCTGGTGTCCCGCGATGTGGGGGACGGCGGCAGGGGGTTTTTCTGGGGACCCGGCGGACCCGGCAGCGGGAGGGAGAGCGCCACGATCGGAGGGCGCTCTTCCGCGCTTCGGCGCGCGCCCCCGTCCCCGCGGCGCGCCAGGCTACTGCTGCGGCCGAGAACGGGCAAATGCTCGAATAAACTCCGGCCGCAGCAGTCAGTATAGAATGTATGAATAGAGGCTGTAGATACAGACACAACAGAACACATCACAACAGAACACACACACACATAGACACACACAGACATAGACAGACCAGATGACAATAGACACACACACAAATATTTATATAGATATATAATATATATTATATATATATATATTAACCTACATACATATACATATATATAGTCTATCTATATATATAACATATTATTATATACTGAAACACAGAAAAAGAAAACCTCTAAAAGAGCACTCAGACAAATGTTTGCAAAAATAGAAAAGGTACTTTAATTGAATCAAAAAAATAACAGAAATACAAACAACTAACTGAAGAGCCTGCCTGACTAAAAATGGGAAAAATAAATGGACAGAAAAACAGAAACACAATATAATAGACCCAAAAATATGGAAGATGATACCCTTAACACATTAGCTTACTGAGGGAACAGAAATTCCCACAATAAAGCAAATCAGACCGGCCGGTCAGCATATGTATAATAAGCTTAAAGATATCATAGGTCTACACAGATAAACATGCAATAATACACAAATAACACCCTAAGGGCTGTACTAATAGCAGTATAAATGTTAATGGCAAAATGTCAAGCTATTGCCACTCAAATAATACTATAGCAAGGGAGACCTATGAATGAGTACATTTAGTGACCCAAATACAAAAAATAAAAGCAAATGGGAAAAAGAAAAATGGGAGAAAAAAATGATACTCAGCTCCTTTGATATGATGGTACTGCAAACATGAATCAGCACAGCACAGTCCACAAATAAAGTCCATAGATATAAGACATCATGATAGTCTTAAATAAAGCATAGGTAGGCAGGGTCAGCAGCAGCAAAGATTAAAATTAGCCCACTAACGCGTTTCGCCCACAAAGGCTTCCTCACTCATTTGTCTGAGTTAGTCTTTTAGAGGTTTTCTTTTTCTGTGTTTCAATATTCATTTTTTCCTCTAGCACCACCTACAGTTTATATTTTTTCTGTTACAACTTTTTCAGATATATTTTTCTGATTTAGGTAGGTCTTGACATTGCATTATTTATTGGTAGCGTAAGCGGTATTCGTTTTCTGTGTATGTGTTATATATATATATATACATATACATATATACACAGAAAATGAATACCGCATCAACTCCCATTAAGTATATGCAATGTCTTAACCTATCTTAACCAGAAAAAAATCACTGGAAAGAAATCACAGCAAATGCATTAGCTGCTAGGCGGTGCTAGAGGAATAAAGTAAATATAAAGAAACACAGAAAAAGAAACCTCTAAAAAGCACTCAGACAAATATATGCAAAATAATGACAGTAATTTATTAAATCAGAAAAACAATGAAAAAACACACAGCTGACTGAAGAACCTGCCTAGCTAGATAGAACAAAAAAATTAAATAAATCCCAGGAGAACAAAATATACCATATAAGAGTTAAACGGACTAAGGAAAGTATCAAAAAATACTAATTAATCACCATGGGGACTGAGTTCCCATGATGAAAAAAAGCCGGCCGGCATGAATGTGGATACTAAAAATAATTAGCCTCTACTGAAATACATATGATAAAATGAAAAATAGAAAAAATAATGAATGGGTATGCTATACCAGTTAACAAAACATCACTGAACAGAGACCTATAAGTATGTAGTTAGACATATAATACATGGCAATGTCTAAACATTGAGGGAAAGCACTTGTGTCATACAGATGGGAAAAATTAGGAAGATACTTAGCTCCCCATTGGTAAGGCTCTGTAGTCTCTGGCAAGCAAAGTCCCCTTCAAAAAGATAACTTCAAAAGGAAAAATTAGATTGTCCCAATAGAGTGCTAGCAGGCAGGGTCAGCAGCAGCAACATAAAAAAAGTCCCACCAACGCGTTTTGCCCGCTAAGGCTTCTCGGGTGGTACTAGAGGCTGGGAGCAAGGACGCTTAAATAGGGCTGACATAAATGAAGTTTTTCGCACCAAAAACCCTCCTTCAAAGGTGCATATTGTATGCTGGTTGATTATTTCCTCTATTTCACAAGCAGGCTATACCAGGTTCCAACTAGGTGGCGCTATTAGCAATCTCTATATGTATTGTGGTTCCAACTCATGGGCAGTGGCTTAATGATGTCATAATGTCCCACGAGAGCGGCTAGCCACATCCTGATCATGTGCATAGCAACTGCCATTAATGATGTCTCAGCTACACTCTCAACATAGCGAAGATCAACAGAGTAATGCCTGCAGGATCCAATTATCGCGCATGCGCAATGCGCAGCATGACGGCAAGCGCCCATACACAGTGAGTGCTGCTCTATAGTGAACTCGCTGCTCATAGAGACCAATGACATGCGCATAGCAGATTGCCTGGGATATCGCCTCATATAGATGTTTTTTTATTTTCATCTTTTTACAAGCATACAGCAGTGTGAAGACATTTTTTGGCCCATATTAGCTGATGCTGCCACATGTACTTACTCATACTGATACACATACACATTGAACGTAGACTCAGGGGGGGGAGGGGAGTGGCACACTAGGGGAGACACATGTGGGAGGGGGGGTAACACAGAAGGGGGGCAGAGGTGGGGTAGGGGGGTGGGTAGGGGGATTGACCCGTATTACACACCTTCTAGCATCTCTTTGGGCCGTTCGGCTCGTACTGTGCAACCCTGTGTTGGGCGATTCCCTCCACGTCAACTCAATGTTTTCTATATGGGGCACGTACCTACTGCACTAGCTTCTGGAACGCGTTAAAGGAGAACTCACCTTCCATTATTACAGCCAAATGGTGGCATTGCTCACCCCTACAATGTCAGTCTGTGCCAGCCAGGGGAACCAGACTTTTTGGAAATTTGAGCCAGTGTCATTGACCAAACTTGTCAATTTCTCCATCTGGCAAACGAACCAAATTCTGTTCCGAATCTTCTCTAACGATGGGGTTGTGTTTTGCTTCCACAATGCTGCCGTCTCACACCTCACCGCTGTCGCAAAATGAGCGACCTATTTGTTTCCTGCTCTCGACAGGCCCTCTAGTGGCCTATTTAGAAGAAATAGCCAAGGATCTAGAGGAATTTCGAGGCCCAAGATCCTCTCCAGCCAACTCTGAACCTGTTCCCATGTTGGGCGCAGTCGAGGGCAAGACCACAGCATGTGCAGCAGGTCTCCGGGCTCTCCACATTGTCTAGGGCACAAGGGGGAGTAACACGTGACAAATTTTGATAACCTAACTGGAGTGAGATACCACCTCATTAACACCTCCTTATATGAGTTCTCCTTCATTGTCGTGCAGATTGAGGTTTTTGCTGTCGCCTCAAGTATGTCCGTCCAGTCCTCGTCCTCTAATGTCTTCCCCAAGTCCCTCTCCCATTGGGTCATGTAGTCAAGACGTGGTTTGGGTCCAACCCCAGGATCGATTACTTCTCTATATAGTCTAGATGTAAGTCCCGAGGTGTTGTGCCCACGTGCACAGAGCGATTCGAAATTCGTCACTTTAGGACGGTTCTTGTATTTGGTGTAAAATGCCCGGATCTGGAGGTATCTAAAAAATTCTGTGTTGGGGATGCCTTTGTCGGCCTGAATTTGCGTGAATGTTTGAATAGTGCTTATGCCTTCCAGATCCCTCAACCTCCCGTACCCACTCTGCTTCCAGAGTTTAAAGTGTCCCTTGTCCATCCCCGGAGCAAAATCAGGGTTGCCGAATAGTGGTGTCATCAGCGAGTTCCGCTTGGTTAAGGCACATTTAAATTTGGTGGCCTCCCAAACCAAGAGTGAGGTAGTCATTGAGGATAGCGGTCTCGAGATTTTCTTTAGTCTAAGTTTTGGATACCAAATCAGGTTCTGAATGTCCGATAGGGCACACAGCTCACTCTCCAGCTCCACCCATCTACGCCGTTTTGGATCTGTGTGCCATTGGATAATTTGGCTCAATTGTGCCGCTCTATAATACGAGAACAAGCAAGGTACTGCCAGTCCGCCTGCTGTTTTGGGTTTTATCAGTGTTGTTGCTGGTATCCTAGCTTTCTTGTTGTTCCAGATAAATTTAAAGATCTGGGCCTGTAAGACCCTTATGGCCGCTCTATCTATGGGTATGGGGAGTGTCTGAAAAAGGTATAAGAGTCTGGGCAGAAGGTTCATCTTTACGCTATAAATTCTTCCAATCCAAGAGATACCGTATGTCGCCCATTCCTTCAGCTCCCTTCTCAAAGATTGTAAGAGTTTGGGGTAATTTGCCTTATATAGTAATTTAACCTCCTTTGTGAGATTCACTCCCAGATATTTAATCATCTTGGGTTGCCAATTTAGATTGAAATTAATCTCTATTAGTTTTTCGGTAGTTTTAGGGAGGTTCAGCACCTCTGATTTTGTTTGATTGATCTTGGACCCTGAGACCGAATTAAATTTATCCAGGAGGTCAAAGAGGTTGGGTAGGGAGACCAGTGGCTTTGACAATGTCAGGATAACATCGTCCGCGTATAGCGCGGTTTTGTATTCCTGAGATTGGATTTGGATTCCTGTGATGTCTTTATTACTGCGAATATGTGTTTGCTAGTGGTTCCATGCATAGGGCGAACAACAGAGGCGAAAGCGGGCAACCCTGTCTTGTACCACTTTTAATTTGCAGCGAGTCTGACGGGTGCCCCTGATGGATTACCCGCGCTGTTGGATTAGTGTACAGCGCTTTGATTGCCCATGCTACCGTGTCCCCCATTCCAAATGCTGCAAGCGTGGCATCCAGGTAGGGCAAATCAATTCTGTCAAAGGCTTTTTCTGCGTCTAAGCTTACAATTATTCCCGGGATCTTGTTGGCATTTATATAGTCTATAGCAGGGGGGCGCAAACTTTTTTCCCTGCGCCCCCCTGCCGGCTGTCCCCTCACTCCCGCGCCCCCCCCCCCAACCCCAACTTACCCTCGCTCCGGCGTAATGACGTCACGTTGCCATAGCAACGTGACGTCACATGACCTCGCAGCGTCATTTTGACGCCGCGTTGCCATGGCGACGCCGGGAGGAAGCCGCCGGAGCCACGGGTAAGTATGGTTTGCAGAGGCCCTGCAGCTCCCCCGGCACTTAATTTAAGTGCCTTCGGGAAGCGCGCGGGGCCTCTGTAAACCCCGCGCCCCCCGTCGGCAGTCTCGCGCCCCCCCTGGGGGTCGCGCCCCACAGTTTGCGCACCGCTGGTCTATAGTATCGATTACCCTTCTAGTGTTATCGGCCGCTTGCCTACCTGCGATGAAGCCAACTTGATCTGGGTGAATCAGCCTGGGCAGAATTGAACTCAATCTATTGGCCAACAATTTGGAGTAAATTTTAATATCTGAGTTAATCAAAGATATCGGCCGATAGCTTGGACAATTGGTGGGGTCTTTGCCCTGCTTATGGATCACTGAGATGGACGCCTGCAACATCATGTCTGAGAAGGAGCCCCCTGTTAGAATATGGTTGAACATCCTCAGTAAGTGCGGGGACAGGATTCCTATATATTTTTTATAGTACAAGTTAGAAAATCCATCGGTGCCTGGAGCTTTTGCAGGTTTAAGGTTAGCAACTACTTCTTGTAGTTCCTCTGCTGTAAACTCCGTTCCAAGGAACTCCCGCTCCAACCTTGTTAATTTTGGTAGTTCTGCTTTGGCTAAAAATTCGCCTAAAGCCTTACTTGTTTTAGCGTTGTGTCTTACCTTCTGGCCATCATATAACCCCTCATAGTAAGCTCTAAACTCCTCGACTGTGTTTGGGATTGGCTGTTAACTCTCCCGTTGTAGTCTTTATCGCATGGATTGTGTAGTTGTGTTGTTTATTGCGAATTTTCCTCGCTAGCATGGTATCTGGCTTGTTTGATTTTTCAAAAAATTTCCTCTTTGTCCAGCTCAGTGCCTTGTCGGCCTGGGAAGTGAGGAGGAGGTTAAGTTCTATTCTTACATCCTTCAACTCCTTCAATGTGTCAGCTCTGCCAGATTGGGCATGCTGGATAGAGAGCTCATGGAGCCTCTCCCTTAATAGCTTTGTTTTAGCTTCCCTTGCCTTTTTCTTGCCTGCTGCTATGTTTATCAGGACCCCTCGCATAGTGGCCTTGTGAGCCTCCCACAAGATGATGTGGGACTCCACACTGCCGGTGTTAGTTTTAAAGAATTGTGAGATCTCATCTTTAATTTGTTGCGCGGTCTCTGGGATCTTGAGTAAAGACTCATTTAGTTTCCAATTTGCTCCCGGGCTGCCAGTTTGATCTGGGAGCACCTCAGCTCAATTGGTGCGTGATCTGACCATGAAATATCATGGATTCCTGAGTAGGTGATCTGGGGGACCAATCTAGCTGACACCAAAAAAGAATCGATCCTGCTGTAGCTGTCGTGTGGGTTTGAGTAGAATGTGTAACTCCGCTCCCCAGGGTGTTGTTCCCTCCAAATGTCCACCAGTTGATTCTCTCTGATCCCCTGTCGGTGTGCTGTGACCCCCTCTGCTCTGTCTCTATATTTCGTCTGTGTTCTGTCCATGTGCGGGTCTAGTCGTTTATTAAGGTCCCCAGCGAGCACTATGCTGCCCTCTGCGACCCTATTTAGGAGTGCAAAGAAAGATCGAAAGAACTGTGGGTCGTTCTCGCATGGGGCATAGACCGAGGCCAAGGTCAGGCTACTATTTTGTATTGTCCCTACCAGAATAAGATATCTGCCCTCTACATCTCTTTTAATTTTATCTATTTTGAATGGGAAACTATTATGTAGAAGTATAGCTACTCCTTTTTTTTTCTCTCTTGCTGATGCTAGATAAAACTGTCGGTACTGGGCGTCTAAATACCTGGGGTTGTGTCTGGCTCTAAAGTGGGTTTCCTGCAGAAATAAAACATCTATCTTCTTTTTCTTATATTCAGAAAAGGCAACTCTCCGCTTCTGCGGGCTGTTAAAGCCTTTCACATTTTGAGATAACCAGGTTACAGACATTGTGGTGTGTGTATAGGTCTGCTTACCCCATTCTGTGCACTGGTACGGGTGACCTTGCGGACAGTGGCTGAGTTGCCGTTGGGCCGCGTAGCTCCAGTCGATCCAATGATCGGTCCATGTGGGGGGGTCGGGACAGGAGGGGGGGGGGGAGACACTCACAAATACATACCGGGGAGACAGCACAACATATAGTGTAGACATCATCATAAACAGCATAAACAATAACTGTTCTGAGCTCTTGCCAGACCTTGCAGGTCTGAGCTCATGTGCCCGGGGACTCCGTGCCCTTGCATCCAACGCACCGTTCTTCCATGCAAGGCTCCAGTTCTGTAGGAGGTCCACATTCCCCGGGACTTTCCCCACTGACCTCAATGTTCCTGGATCAGTGTGGTCTAGGCCCATGCCTACTGCCAGGAGAGCGGGGCTGTCGCCCAACCCCCTGCACTATGGATCATTATCGTGTTCAAAAATAAATACTCCTATAGTGTATGCAATTGCGTAGTCCTTACACCCAGCTATCCTGGGGAACCCTATTGTGTAACTTTATGCCCTATCCCCAAACTTATACCCTTGTATGGGTTAACTAACCTGCTGCGCTAACCATTTGTGTTCTTGTTTGACTATCTGTCCTCTTTTTTTTATTTTTTTGTTTCTCCGTTTTGCTTTCTTTCCCCCCCCCCCCCACTACCCCCTCCTTGTTATCGTTAACCTTCCTGTGCTCCACCTAATCCCTTACTCTTCCTCCCTCTTCTATTTGCACCTCATCGTACCCTTCCTCCCCTCGTCCTCCCCCCCCTCTTCCTTTCCCTCTCTACCCTCTGCTATCCCCTCTTGCTGCTCCCCTCCCTCCTTCCTATCTCTCCCTGCACCTCTGTCTGTTTTTCGCCCGCTAGTTATTGTTACCTGGTGCTCTGCGCCATATCGTTATCTGGGATTTATACCTCCCCCCTCTGATCTGCTCTACTGGACTCCCCCCAACCCAATCGTCCGCTTGCTGCCCCCCTCCTCCCCCCCCACCCCCGTTTCGAGAGGTCGGGTCTCTCGGCCAAGGAATTCGCGTACCTCTGCCTCGAGACCCCACCGTTCCTTCTCTTCACTTCCTGGTTGATCTGCCGGTTACGTCATTTCCGGGCGCCTGGCCCCTGACTCTGACGTCAGATCCTCTTGTTATCGGATCGGGTAAGAGGGGCCTCCCTCTCCCTCCTCTCCTCCTGTGACTCCTCCTCTGCATCCTCCCCTACCGCCCACTTGCCTCTGCAGCATTCCATTCGCGCCTTTTGCAGGGGTGCCATGTTAGCCCGCGAAGAGTTCCCGCTTCTTCATCGGCACCACGATGTCTCCTCAGGCAGGTCCAGGAGGCACCATCTTTTTGTCCATTGTCTCTGTATTTAAACCAGGTATTTTCTTCTGTTTCTCCCTGAGGTCATAAAGTTTGGTGTTTTTCTTGTCAACACTATGGTTTCTCCCTGTTTTGCATGAATTTGACTGCATGAATTTGACTGCAAGTTGAAATCTCCACGAACAATCTCCTAGTCCAACACCAGTATTTGCTGCTGTAACATCTACCTGCCATTGCGAGTTGAAGTCCCCACGAACCATCTCTTACCACTTGCTGTTTTTTACCTTACTTGTTGTAAGTAGGCAATTCATTAGAGCCAAGTTTCTTTTTGCTGCACAATTTTTTGGTTAACTTGCTGCACTATCATTACCCCCCTTTTTTTCTTTTTGGGTGTTCCTGACGCCATCGCTCCCTTCCTACCCTGGATCCAAACTACTTGTAAGGGAATCAGTACATATTCCCTGTGAAGGTTGAGAATCTTTTAGCTATACCCTATAATTTCTTTATATATTTTTTCACACTATTACTGTTGTTTAGCACCGTTCCAAGTCACTGGGTTCTACATTAACTTCCCTGGAGACAGTCTAGTAAAACAACTTCAAACTGTGGTAGCAGGATTTAAACATGAACTTTTTCCCTGCACCCAGTACCCGTGGCATCCCAGGGGGCAACGTGCCGCCCGACCAGCCAGGGGCGCCGGGGGTTTAACTGGGGGGCATTAGCCAAGCAGATTCTCCAGCCAGTCCTCAGGGTTTATTTTTATTTTTGGCTTTCTTGTTCTCGGCCGCCCTGATCACTCTTGTCCAGGTTGTCTCTGCTGTCGGGCGCTGCTCTGTTTACGGAGGGAGCATGTCCTTTACTCCTAGGGTTTTTAGGAGCGCTGCCCCTTCGTCCAGATGCCGCAGGCTGTGAGCCTTACCATCTTTAATAACGAGGAGCCCAAAGGGGAAGACCCACCTGTAACGTATGCCCCTATCCCTCAGCACCTTTGTTAGGGGTTGTAGGGAACGTCTTTTATTGAGTGTAGTGGGGGATATGTCTTGATAGACTGACAGTCTCACTCCATCGAATTGAAGTGTAGGGGATGCCCTGGTGATTTTGTTTATCTCCTCTTTTATTTTAAAGTAGTGTATGCGCATGATGGCACCCGCGAGGGGTTGTTGGGAAGAGGCTTCGCCCGCAAGGCACGGTGGCATCTGTCCAGCTGGAGCTCTGAAGGGGATTTATCTGGCAGCAGGGACCCCATCCACCTCCCCACGAAGTCCTCAACGTCCAGGACCTCCTCAGGTATGCCTCTCAGCCGTAGATTGTTTCTTCTGTCCCGGTTTTCTCCATCTTCCTGCTTCTCTTCTAGTTCTAACAATCTTCGTTTTATTTGGGCTAGTTCTTGCCCTGTGTGCTGGTGACACTCCATAGAGATGTCCATCTGCTGCTCCAATTCGTGGGTGCGTTCTCCTATCCCCTGTATATCTTTGCGCAGCCCATCCATTTCACTATGGAAAAAGTCTTTTATTTCTTTTAAAAGTTTTGTCATGTCCTTCCGTTGGACAGGCTGCATCTCCGCTTCCTCCTCTGGGTCTCCCCTTCCTTGCGTGGAGTCCGTATCGGAACTCCCGCCCGCTGATATGGCCGTCCCGTCCCTGGTCTTTGCCTGCTCGGTATGCCAGAAATAGGATCTCAGGTCTAGGGATTTTCGCTTTGTACATTTTGTCGTGGCCCGAGTTATTGGCATAGCCGCCGCTTCAGCGCTTCGTAGGGTATATTTTGCGCCGTGTTAGAACGGGTGTTTATGGTATTTATTTATTTAATTGCGCAGGGGACCGGCGGAGCCTTCAAATTAAGCCGCCATCTCCTGATCCGTCGCGCATGCGCCTCCTCACATTTACTGCCTTTTGACACCTATACCTTGCCGCAGTTAGCACTGCCTAATCCCTATTGATGAAATAGTGGCTACATGCCCCCATAGGGATTTACTTGCAAGGCTGTTAGCCGGTTTCCTCTTCATATATTTTGGGTGAGGTACCCGCACTAACTAATAGTCAGGGTATTAGTAGGCTGGTTTGATATTCTAGCCTTCAGCTACCTATACCACTGACCATCAGGGCAGTTATACAGCAGTGATCATTACTCGCCCCTTCACTCCAATTATAATTAGGCTGTTATTTACAGCATGAGATTTTGACTGTCACTGATCTCCCATATGTATTATCAACTTGGCTTTTATAGTCTTGTTATTTTGATTACAGTTACACTGAATGCTGTTTTATTTTAAACCCCTATATTTTATATTCGTTGATGACAAAGATATTTTAATATTATCATATTACTCTTTCTGTGACTGTATGCTCGTTCACTAGGTTTTCTTTTTCTTTATGTGAATGTACCTTACCTAGAGAGCACCTCACCCTATACCCTTAGCTGTGCCGGGGCACCCCCTTTTTCTGTGTGTAGCTGAGATCAAGACACCCAAAGACCTTTATTCCTGGACACAGGGGACCCAGGAACCTACCAGAGACTGACATGAAGGGCCACCTGCTTTAAGGTATCTCTTGAGACTTTGGGGAATAGGGTGGTAATGGGATTATCCCTCCAGCCCTGGAGAAAAGGACTGGGGAAGTAAGTTAGCCCTTAAACAGGGATAGGCGTTTGTTGTTTTCATATGTTTTGCTGTTTTAAAGGGACAGGCGCAATAAAGCCTTATTTTAATTTCACCTTAAAAACTGTCTCCATTGCTTACCTCTACACACATCTCTTACAATATCTATTTATTATTTATATGATTACCACGTGTATTCCTACTGTGAAGGGCTATGTACATTAATGGCGCTATACAATACAATAGGAGTTAGGGTGGTGTTAACGTTGGTTCTGATCTGGAGCTCAGGTCACTGGAAGTTTTAAAAATGTAGTATTGGTCCCAAATACCATTGTTACAGTCTTGTCAGTGTTTAAAAACAGTTTGTTTTGGGAAATCCAGTTTTCGAGTCTCAAAAAGTCAGACTGAAGTATGTGTTGAAGGTCGGAGAGGCTGTGGCTGAGTGCATATAAGATTGTGTCATCTGCATACATGTTTATTGAAGCTTCCTTACAAGCTGTGGGAAGATCATTGATGAATACTGAGAAGAGTAGGGGCCCCAGAACAGAGCCTTGCGGGATACCACAGGTGATATCCAGGGGGTTGGATTTAGAGCCTGAGATGGACACATGTTGGGATCTACCTGATAGGTAGGACTAAAAGCATGCTTCCCTATTCCAGAGCTCTGGAGTTGGTCAAGCAGGATAGCATGATCAACAGTATCAAAAGCCTTTGCAAATCTAGGAATATTGCACCAGTGAGTTGTCCCCGTTCATTCCACACTGGATTTTATTGCAAACTTTTAGCAGGGTAGTTACGGTGGAGTGTTTGGGGCGAAAGCCAGATTGGAACTGGCTAGGGAAATTTGTCTTGGTACTGTACTGTAAGGCATTGCGTATATCACTATAGTGGAGGCTCGGTGTTTTCCGGGCAGTAGTGGGGGGGGGGGGGGGATTTCCTGCACTTTATATTTGCCCACCTCCAGACATGCACATGCAAAACAGAAATAAATATATATATTTATTTTAGTACACACAGTCCAATACATTACACATGCCCCCCACCCCTTCCTTTTTTAGTGCAGCAGACAGCTCTGAAAAGAAAAAATTAGGGCATTTTACACATGATCTCCCCCTTCCCCCCTTCCTTTTTAGGCATTGCGTATATCACTATATTGGACTATACAGTTACTACTGTCAAACTACAGTATATACTGTACTGTATAACTACAGTATATACTGTAACTCTATACTACATTATAACTACAACAAGTTGAAACAATTTAAAACCACATTTTGTTTTGAGTAAAAAGGTTAAAATGGTTATTTTGAGTGCCATACTTACCTGTATCATACTTGATGTACCTGTACTTATCATAGTACAGTACCGTACTACCTTCCTGTTGCCTGCCCCATACGCTGTAAAGGAATGGGCAACACTGTCGCAATATGATCTATATATTTATTACATCTCTCTACGGTGAGTATGTTGTTCCAAAAACTCAGTATGTCTTTTGCCAATTCATTCTTTTTTGACGGTTTCACCACTTTTCTGATATGATCCTTGAGCTGATTCCATACCAATTCGATGGGATTCAAATCTGGCGATCTGGAATTGGAGGGGGGAAAGAAGGTGAATTAGTTAGAGACATAAACAGTGTAAAACAATGAGAAAGCGTTACCGTACTTACTCTGATGGCGTCTTGACCCAGTTGATACGGCAGGCAAGAATATGCGCAGTAGACGCGGTGTGTTTCAGATAATTGTCCTGGAAGAAACGGTGGCCAGCTGGGAATTCACATGTAATGTATTCGACAATCTCGGGCACTATTTGCTCTTGGAAAAATACTTTATTCATTATTCCTGTAACAAGAAAAGTGCTCTAAATACTGTACTTGTACAGTGCATAAGGCCACAGCATGTGACTTTGTGCATTATTTTACCGTCAAAGATGATGATGCATCCTGGTCCACGTCTAGAGATGGCACCTCACACATGCAGCTTCACCGGGTGCTTGGGACGCGGCTTCAGAGATTTGCATTCCACAAAAAAGGACGCATAAGTGGCAAATCTCTCAAGCAATACAATTGACTCGTCAGTAAAGATGCAATCCTGAAAAGTCTCGCCACGTTCGATCCATGCCTGTGCCTGGTCCACTCTTTTGATCTTCTTGGCTTCCCTTATCATAGGATACGCTCTGTAATGACAAGGAATAATTTTAGAGGGACTGTACAGTTAAACCACACTTACCTACTGTACTGTCCAGTACTAACCTTACACGCCCATATTTACATCCCAATTTGCGTCTCATCTGCCCGAAGCTGGTCTCAGATGCGATTATATTGTGATTTTTCTCAAGAGCGTTCTTGACCCTTGTGGCAAATCTCTCATCATTCTCTTCACTTATTTGGTCAACCAGAAGTATTGTCGCCCTACATTGTAAAGGAAAACACAACATTGTTACAGTAGGCCACATAATTTCTCTAAAATAAACTGTTTATTAAACTGCTATTATAATTCCCTGTACTGTATTCTTTGTGAAGCGTTGAGTATACTTTTGGCGCTATATACTGTAAATATAACATTACAGTATAATGAAAAAATTCAAATAGGGCCACAGTGTATAAAAGGTGTGTGTGTATCACCTTTATAGGAGGATTTATATGGCACATAACAATACTGGATTTAATACAGACTGATTCAACTTCTCAGGGTTAACCCCTTATTTGCTGCAGCTACCTCCATTATTTTCATTTGTGCTTACTGTATACCGTATGTGTTATTTTATATACAGTAGGATTGTCATTGTCACCTTTAGTTCTGTCTTATCCCTAGCCATTCTATTATTAAATTGTATATGAGTATACTGGAGTGCTGAGTTCAGACGCTTTTCTTTTTCTTTTCATTGTTATATTACTTTTAGTCCCAAGCACCGTTAGTGGTTATTATATTACTAATTTAAGTACTCATTATTTGCTTAGTCTGTTGCAGGCAGTTTGTCTTGTTGTAATATCTATCTATCAACAAGACAAACTGCCTGCAATAGACTAAGCAAATAATGAGTACTTAAATTAGTAATATAATAACCACTAACGGTGCTAGGGACTAAATGTAATATACAGGCAGTCCTTGGTTATCCGACACAATGCGTTACTCAAAATGGCGTTGGATAGCGAAACGTCTTAAAGCGAAACACGTTTTCCCATAGGAACACTGTTTAAATGAAAGGTTCCGTTCCTGAAGGCATTTTTAACACTAAAATACACCAAATATTTTACGCAGGCAATAAGATATGCAGCACACACATACATTATATAGTGTATATACTGTATTATATATATATATATATATATATATTATAACATAATATATAATTATATAATTATATATTATATAGTATAATATTATATATATTATATACACATAAACAACTTTGCAAAGCGTCGGAAGAGCGTTGGATAAGCCATTTTGGCGTTGTAAAAATAAACATAGGTATGCATTGCTTAGCGTTGGATAAGCCATTCGTTGTAAAACGAAGCGTTGTAAAACGAGGACTGCCTGTAACAATGAAAAGAATAAGAAAAGCGTCCCAACTCAGCACTCAAGTATACTCAGAACAAATATCAAAGAAAATTATGATTTAACAGCACAAATAATCAAACATAAAATACAAAAAAATATTAAAACAAACCCTGACATCCTCCTGTGATAGAATATGTATCAGACAGGGGAAATCCGCTATGAAGATACTGATGGACCCCTAATGCCCAAGGCAAGGGAAAAAAGCCTATAAGCACAAAATATATGTAGAACAAGGGGTTAACAATAACCCCTTGAACCTACAAGGCCGGCCTCACCCCTAGTAAATATAAAACCACACAGCAAGCATAGATAACACATGCACCAAATTGCCTAATACATGCTGATGACAAATACATATGTAGCCCTTTTTCTGAACGCCTATCTAAGGGACTACTTACCGCTGACTAGCACCTGTGGCTCCAGGAGATCTGAGCCTCCGCTGACTGGGAGCCTGGGATACAACACACTCAATAATCAGCGCAGCGCCTCCACTTACCCAGGATCCCCATTATAGAAGATCTGCCCTGAGCAAGAACCATACCATACATTGTGCAACAAGCAACCTTTTACTATTCTTATCGGTGATAACTCAGCAAATACATAACAGGATATAACACACACTTGACTCTTTGTAGTAATGTAACTTCAGTTCACCCTATAACCAGTCCTATAATAAAGTGGCTCGGCCACACCTCAAAGGGGATATTGTCCTGAACACTTGTGGCTCCGCCACGCTCTCATGGAGTATGTCCTTATGACCCGGGAAAGAATGTTATCAATCCGCTAGCCACGCTAGGGTCTACCTAAGTTAGTGTTAAGGCGGGATCAGCGCCTGATGACCGGTGTCGGTGCACTTGATGTATACCAAATACCTCCCAGTCACGGCGGTGACCACACCTCTTCTCAAGGGGTCCGTCGCATCTGTTCCAGACTTTTTGCTGTCGCTCCGCTCCACCGTCTGCTCCCAGACCGTGATGGCGGTTCACAACTCCGTGCGCTGGAAGTTGTCTAATGGGACAATCCCTAACCACTACGGGCGTCCCTACAAATACTGCAACCTACAGTGACGTGGGGAACACTCCTCAGGCCTGGGAATAGTCTCTGTCCTAAGCAGGCGGGTCACGGACCCCCTGCTATCGCACTCCCTATTCCGGCAACTCTCTCTTGCTTCTCCTAGCGTGGTCTCTCCCCCACGCTTCCTGTTCTCCTCCCCTCACCATTCAGCCTGTCCATTGGCTCTCAGCCGCAGCTGACTCCTCTAAGGTTCGCGAGGTTAAAGTTCAACACATAGTCCCTCCTTATTGGCTTTGCTATTCGCGCCAACTTGCCGGCGCGGAACCCGACATACAATGTACTTATGACGTTTTCTAACACATCCTTACATTCTCCCCCCCCCAGAATCCAACGTCCCCGCTTGGCTACGCTACATAACATATAAACAGAACATTGTACATACATCCCTGCTATCTCAAATTAGGTTACACATTTCGTTGAACAGTGCCACCACTGAATGCATTCTATGCCGAGCCCACTGCTGAGCCTCATAATGGGGTGCCCCGAATTGATCGTAAGCCATTCTCATGGGAGGCTGAGTGGCTCTTTGGCTTCGTCGAGGTTGTTCTTCATCAGCTTCCTCTGAGGAGTATCCAGTCTCAACTGGCGTTTCCACTTCTACCCTTGAAGGGTCTCTGGGATTGGTAAAGTCTCTCTGTGGTGCGGAACACGGGTTCTGCGGGTCTAATGGCTGACTCATTGGAGTCAGAGGATCAGTTGTTGGGCCAAGGGGCTCTTTACCCGTAGCTCCTTCGGGAGATGCCCCCGTGGCCGGAAGGCCCCTTTGGATAGGTTCCTTCCATCGGATTCTCAGAGGTGGCATGTATTACCGTCTCTAGGCCATCCTCTGTGGTTTCAATTTCTCCATCCATTGATACAGTGGGTACCTCCAATTCGTTGTCCCCTACTTGAGGTATGGGGAGTAGGTGATTCCTATGCCATACTTTTACACGGCCTTCGGAGTCCTTGATCCGGTATACTGGGAGGCCAGGCATCTGTGACTCCACCTCATACACCCCTTCTCTCAAGCGGTCGGCTAGTTTATGCTTTCCTGGTACGCCTAGGTTGCGTAGGAGAACAGCATCCCCTGGGCGAATTTCCTTGTGACGTACTATATGGTCGTAGCGCCTTTTGTTACCCGCATTCAGTTGCGCTGTCGCTCTCTCAGCCAATTTATAGGCCTGCTGCAGACTATCCCGTAACCGCTGCACATAACGGAAATGCATTCTGTTGGATACCCCATCGGTAGATATCCGCAGCCTCACATCTACCGGTAATCGGGCTTCTCTCCCGAACATCAGGAAGTACGGAGTGTACCCGGTGGACTCATGTCGGGTACAATTATAAGCGTGTACCAATGTCTCCACATGTTTACTCCATTCCGTTTTCTGGGAGCCTGTTAAGGTCCCCAACATATCCAGCAGGGTGCGGTTGAACCGTTCGGGCATAGCATCCCCCTCTGGGTGGTACGGGGTGGTTCGTGATTTAGCAATATTTAGTAGCTTTAATAGTTCCTTAATGAGGGTACTCTCAAAATCTCGGCCTTGATCAGAGTGGAGGCGATTCGGTAGTCCGTAATGGATAAAATATCTTTCCCACAAGACTCTGGCCACAGTCACTGCCTTTTGATCTTTAGTAGGGAACGCTTGTGCGTACCTTGTGTAATGGTCTGTAATCACTAGTACATTGCCGATGCCCCTGTTGTCGGGTTCAATACATAGAAAGTCCATACACACCAAATCCATCGGGCAGAGCTTTTCAAATGAGCCATGGGTGCCGCCCTGGTGGGGAGTGTTTTCCTCTGTAGGCAGCGGTTACACCTCCGACAATGTCGTTCCACGGACTCTCTCATCCTCGGCCAGTAGAACCGATCCTGTAGTAACCCGAAGGTCTTGTCAACGCCCAGATGACCATGATCATCGTGAAGAGCCCGAAGGACCATGTTCCTTAGGCGCTCCGGTAAGAACAGTTGGCGCCGGTCAGGATGATTATGGTATGGAATTACCCGGTACAGTAAGCAATTGTCCAATTCGAATTTCCCGAATTCATTCAACAATAGCTTCACTAATTCCTTGGGGGCCTGCTTGAGTATAGAGGGATTTTCTTGTTGCACAGCTTGATGAGCCAGTTCCACCACAGGATCTTGGGTCTGGTGATGCACTAAGTCTTTCCAAGAGATGATTTTATCCTCAGTAATATTCACCCCTTCTCGACTCTGGTAGGCCCGGGGAATGGCTCGGGAGTGGCATCCCAGGGAATCAGCGACTCTTAGCTCCGAGAACGCCACCTGGTCGTTAACTACTGCTGCTACGGAGCATAGGGCACGAATCCCAGGGCCCGGAATTTCCTCCCATACTTTCTCATCCGGGGTGGATTGGAGACCCGGTCGGCGTGACAGAGCATCGGCCCCCAAGTTGGTGGGCCCGGGCTTGTACTTGAGGTTGAAACTATAGTTGGCCAGGGCTGCTAGCCAACGGTGTCCCGTGGCGTCTAACTTGGCGGAGGTGTTTATGTAGGTCATGGGATTATTGTCCGTACGTACTTCAAACTGTACTCCATACAAGTAGTCGTGTAATTTGTCCACCACTGCCCATTTCAGTGCCAAAAACTCCAGTTTGTGGACCGGGTAATTCTGTTCACTGGGAGTCAAGCTTCGGCTCGCGTACGCCACGGGGCGAAGCCCGGTGTCATATTTCTGATGCAGTACTGCCCCTAGCCCACTAAGACTGGCATCCACATGTAGGACATATTCGCGATCTGGATCAGCATAGGCCAGTACTGGGGCTTGTGTGAGACTGGCCTTTAAATTTAGAAACGCCTGTTCGCATTCAGGGGTCCATTTTTTCCCAAAAGGTGTTTGTGCCGTGACTCCTTTTTGCTCTGTATCTCCGGGGTAAAGTCGTAGAAGATTGTTCAGGAGCTTGGCTTTACTGGAGTAGCCTTCCACGAAACGTCGGTAATAACCACAAAATCCCAAAAAAGAACGCAATTCTTGGACATTACCGGGCCTAGGCCAATTCACCACCGCCTCTATCTTCCCTGGATCGGTTGACACCCCTTCGACCGACACAATGTGGCCCACGTACGTCACGGAGGATCGGCAAAACTTGCATTTGTCCAAGGACAGTTTGAGACCCTCCTTCTGAAGTCGATCCAGCACCTTCATCAGCCGTTCCGCGTGTTCCTCTAGGGTTCTTCCGAACACTATAATGTCGTCCAGGTACACTAAGCATTCTTGTGGGTTCAGGTCCCCCAGGGTCTTTTCCATTAACCTCTGAAAGGTGGCAGGAGCCCCGCAGATCCCTTGTGGCATGCGGGTAAATTGGTAGAACCCTAACGGACATATGAAAGCCGTCTTCTCTTGGTCTTCCTGGCCCATTGGCACTTGCTAGTACCCTGACCTTAGATCGAGCACACTGAACCATTTACTCCCCGTCAAGGTGTTCAGGAGGTCCTCGATTCTGGGCAGCGTATACTGATCGGGGACCGTGCGATTGTTCAGGGTTCTGTAATCCACACAGAGGCGGACAGTTCCGTTCTTCTTGCGGACTACCACTATGGGTGAGGCGTAAGGGCTACGGGATCCTTGCACGATTCCAGCCCCCTCCATTTCGGCGAGTAACCTTCTCACCTCTTCCACGCCCCGAGGAGCGAGACGGCGGGAGCGTTCACGGAATGGGGTAGCATCGTTCATTCGGATGGTATGTCGGGCACTGCGACTGCACCCCACATCCATATCACTAGTGGAGAATACGCTTCGTCGTTCTTGTAGTTGGGCCTGCAGCCTCTTCCTCCATTCTTCCGGGAGCGGAGAGTCTCCGAAGTCAAATTCCAACGGGCAGTCATGAATGGGGGTAGTGCTCGTTGACCGTTCGTTCAGGGCCTTCTCTTCGGGTGTCACGGGGTATATCCTACCCAGCAGCTGCCGCCGATCAATCTTCATGGGATAGGGAGAGATATTCTGCACATACACCCAGGTTCGATCCGGGATCTTCCCTGGCCACTTCTTCACCGAGGCCAACACCACAAAGCCTAGCCGTTGTTCGTCTTGGGCCATACTTTCTAAGGAGAAGAACTGATCCTCCGGGCGTCGATCCGGGTAGTGGCAGGCAGCGACCATCATCCTTCCTTCTCCAGGGGGAATTTGAGTCAATCCCCACTCTTGACTATAGAGCATCCCATGCTCCTCTTCAGTCGCGATTTTACCGCAGACCTCTTGTAGTACTGGGCACGCAGCCAGGGCTAGCAGCGGAGCCTCGCCCGCTTCTTGTAAATACATGCGGAACACCGCGCGCACAATGTCAGTGTTGGTCCCTAAAATAATCGGAGTGCTGGGGTGATCTTGAGGTTCGGGGCACACCAGGGCCTCCACTTCCATGGGATGATGCTTGCCAGTGTTCAGCTGTGGAATATCCAGCTGCACCTTTACTACTCCATCGATGGGGTAATCCTCGTGACTCAATCCCCTTAGCCGTAGGGCATCAGCAGATAGTAACGGCAGCCGATGTAAATGTTTGTCATAGAAGGGCCGGTACACTATGGTCACTTGGGACCCTGTGTCCAACAATGCAGCCGCGTAGATGCCCTCAATGACTACCCGAATAATGGCGGCGGGTCCAATTCGGTTGCTCGGGGAGGGCTGTGGCTCGGCGCCGCCTTCCTGGGGGGTGCACGGCATCGATTGAGCCAGTCGGGACGCCGTTTTCCGTAGGGAGGGACAACGGGCTCGAAGGTGCCCCATCTTCCCACACGCGTAGCACTGGGTCTGGCTGAGGTAGTTCTCGTTTCTCCCGGGGGGTGAGCTCCGCCCCATTGTAGGGCGAGATCGGGCCGCCACCGATGCCCCAGCGTCATCTGGGTCAGGGTCTCCAGGCTCGGTCACGTCAGCTTTTGGTTCTGATTTCTTGACATCCTTGCTTCCTTGCGGGGCCTTTTTCCCTGGGGTTAGGTCACGCCCCAATAGCACTGTTTCGTGTGCTTGGACACGGTCCATTAGGTCATGGAACGACAATGCTTGTCCGGGCGTTAGACAGCCACTGACACGTACGGACACAGGATGTAGGGGTAGGAGTCCCCTCACCATAGCCCAAAGGTCCAGATGCAGGCGTCTGAGAAAGTCGGATACCATCTCCCCTTCTTTCTGGGCAAGGGCATGAAATTTGGCCATCAGCGCATAGGTATCTATAGGGGCTCCGTAAGCCTTCGCCAGGCAGTAGATGAGGTCCGCCGCATCAGCGTCTGGGTGGTCGTCCCGGTAGTAGTGCACCATTTGGGACGCTGGGGGTCGCAGGCACTCAACAATACGCTGTCTCCGGACCGCGTCCGTGCAGGTCCACTTAGGCAGTACCTGTTCTGTGTGATCCAGCCATTCATCTATCCCCACTTCTCCTTGGGGCGTGGGTTTATCACCCGAGAATGCCTTTAACTTCCGGTATTGGAGTGACTGAGTGGAGTGGTGAATTGCCGCGGCCACCGCGGGGATAGAGGCATCTCCCTGCAGGCTATCTCCAACTGAGGGGTAGGTGTCTAATCTTGATAGGCTGAGTCGATTTAGCGCGGGCCTCAGGTCGGAGGGGGTGGATGAGGAGCCCAGGCTCAGGGCTGCCGGCCATCGAGGTTGCAGACCACGGTCGGGGAAGCGGTCAGAGCCTCCTGCAACAGCACCTAATACGGGGATGTATTCTCTCTGTGGGGTGGATGTGGCTAGCGGTTCGGTGGTGTCCACTTGGACTATGGGGCAGTGTACACCCGGGGCCTCTGGCAGCAATAGTATGCGGGGCAGTGCTTCGGGGCATATCTCCCGTTCAGTGATGTACAAGATCCGGTGCCAGGCCTGGTCTCGGTCATAAAAATGGTCTTTCACTTGGGCAGTGTCCAGGAGCGGGAGTTTCCTGACCTGGTCGGTCACAGTGCCTAACGAGATAATGGCGGGAACATGGCCCAGGGCGAAGACACGATTCAGGGGGGCTCCGTGTCGCTGGGCCCACTTGCGCACCTCGAGCGGGGAGGGCACAGACATGATGTAAGCTTGTTGCACAAATTTGAAAAAAAATTGAGGCACCCCAGGTCTGAATCTCAGCACCGCCTCCAAATGTAGCCCTTTTTCTGAACGCCTATCTAAGGGACTACTTACCGCTGACTAGCACCTGTGGCTCCAGGAGATCTGAGCCTCCGCTGACTGGGAGCCTGGGATACAACACACTCAATAATTAGCGCAGCGCCTCCACTTACCCAGGATCCCCATTATAGAAGATCTGCCCTGAGCAAGAACCATACCATACATTGTGCAACAAGCAACCTTTTACTATTCTTATCGGTGATAACTCAGCAAATACATAACAGGATATAACACACACTTGACTCTTTGTAGTAATGTAACTTCAGTTCACCCTATAACCAGTCCTATAATAAAGTGGCTCGGCCACACCTCAAAGGGGATATTGTCCTGAACACTTGTGGCTCCGCCACGCTCTCATGGAGTATGTCCTTATGACCCGGGAAAGAATGTTATCAATCCGCTAGCCACGCTAGGGTCTACCTAAGTTAGTGTTAAGGCGGGATCAGCGCCTGATGACCGGTGTCGGTGCACTTGATGTATACCAAATACCTCCCGGTCACGGCGGTGACCACACCTCTTCTCAAGGGGTCTGTCGCATCTGTTCCAAACCTTTTGCTGTCGCTCCGCTCCACCGTCTGCTCCCAGACCGTGATGGCGGTTCACAACTCCGTGCGCTGGAAGTTGTCTAATGGGACAATCCCTAACCACTACGGGCGTCCCTACAAATACTGCAACCTACAGTGACGTGGGGAACACTCCTCGGGCCTGGGAATAGTCTCTGTCCTAAGCAGGCGGGTCACGGACCCCCTGCTATCGCACTCCCTATTCCGGCAACTCTCTCTTGCTTCTCCTAGCGTGGTCTCTCCCCCACGCTTCCTGTTCTCCTCCCCTCACCATTCAGCCTGTCCATTGGCTCTCAGCCGCAGCTGACTCCTCTAAGGTTCGCGAGGTTAAAGTTCAACACATAGTCCCTCCTTATTGGCTTTGCTATTCGCGCGCTTTCCACGGCGCCTGCGCGACCTTGCCTTGACACAGTGACCTCTCAATCTTGCACAACAATATGGCGGCGCCCTATACCAACTTGCCGGCGCGGAACCCGACATACAATGTACTTATGACGTTTGCTAACACATCCTTACACATATATTATATACATAGCCCGTAAATGCAGTTGGTATAATCAAGGCAAACCAGGCACAGTACCAAAAGGAGACTGTTAGTATGGGATCAACAATGGTTAACAGTTCACATCAGTTACCATAGTCCATGAGACCATCCATGCCACACTGTGATAGTAAAATGTCCAAAGGGTAAAGATCTTCCAATTGAGGGGTCCATCCGCAGGGGAGTCAGGGAAAAACAAACGCCCCAGCATGTGTTTCACCCTCACTTCATCAGGGGGCTTAAAATAATGCATGCTACCAAGGATTTAAATAGCACACTGATTATAATGCCACCCAGCCTGCAGCTGTGTAAAGGTGAAAGAGTGCCTGCATGGCTCAAAAAGCACACCAGAATGAGTTCTGCCTAGTCATTAGTTACTTCCCCTAAGGGGCCAGGTGAAAAGAGCAAAACATCCCAGACGTACCCAAGCCCGCAATGTATAAAACAGAGTTGAGAAAAAAAAAAGTGTGTGTATCTTTACACAGGTCCCTTGGAGCAAACGTCTCTGCAGCAATGTATCCAGAGGTAGATTTGTAGCTCACAGCCGCTCTCCACAGCTCACAATGATGTATGATATTCAAATCTGCTCCCACTGTCCTCTTTAGAGGGATCACTGTGAAAGAAACTTTTTAATCTACATATATATATCTCAGCAAGAATTATACTAAAAAAATATATAGATTGCACAAACTGAATTTGGAAACTAAATAAAATGGTGATTTAAAAGAAGAAAATATACCTAGAGATAATGGCCTCTAGTAAACAGCACACGGAAACATAACAGAAGCACAGTATCCCATAGGAAAAGGGAAAGAGTAAAAAGATGTATAGCGAAGAAAAAGAGGATATGTAGGGGGGATGGTAATAGAATTGAAATTAAAAGAGGAGGAAAAAATGAGTGAATGATGAAATATAACAGACACAGGGAAAAGATCATATACCTACAAAAACATAGCGTACCCTGTGTATTCATTCAGGCCCCCCGGAAGCAGAGTGCCAAGTTTAAAAATCCACCTGCACTCACGCTGCAGAAGGGCCCTCTCCATATCACCCCCCCCCCCAAATACCCAACATCACCTGATCTATAGCAAAAGCCTGAAGTAGACCAGGATCAGAGTTGTGATTTGTTCTAAAATGTTCAGCCACCGTCGTGAGTTTCCTGCCTTTGAGCAAGTCCTGCTCAGAATTTTTGATACTCCGAACATGCTCCAATACACGGAAGCGAAGCTCCCATGTAGTCATGCCTATGTAGATCGTAGGGCAACTACAAGTGAGATAATAAATAACACCTTTAGATCTACACGACAGACAAGGGCGAATGATGTATTTCTTATTCCGATTGGCGTCAAAGAATTCCAGTGTGTTAGTCATAAATTGGCAAGCTGAGCAGGACTTACAGGACGCGAAGCCACGATGTATTGTTTTTGCTAGAAAATTAGTGCCCCCCCCACATGATTGTGACTCCGCACTAGTTTGTCCCTGAGGTTAGGAGCACGCCTGCTAACCAAATTACCCTCCTTGCCCAGGACCACCTTAAGATCCTGGTCTGTTTGTAACAAATGCCAGTGTTTTCGTAATATGTTCCTGTACCCACTCCAGTTTTTATCATACGTGGCCACAAACCTGATAATCTTGTCCGGCACACTAATGTTCTTTAACCTGGGTGTAAGTAGAGATGCTCTTGAACCTGCACTTCCCTTCTTCCTTCCCCTTCCAATCACAGTATTACTGTAAACACGCTGTTGGAAACGGGTAGTCATCTCTTCAGCCCGGGACCGGTAGGTGTTCTGTAATCAACAATTACGTTTCAATCTCAGAAATTCACCCACCGGTACCCCCCTAATTTGGTGGCGTGGATGACAGCTGCGTGCATGAAGAATGGAGTTGGTGGCGGTTTCCTTACGATGGATATCAGTATAAACGAGACCGTCTTCACCAACCCCAATCTTGAGATCAAGGAATACAACCGACTCAAGACTCCAGGAGCTGGTGAGCTTGATATTATATACTGTAAGGTCCGGGGGAACACCTCTCTCAAAGAGGGTTCCTCCCGCGACTTTACTTACCCGGCACGCTCCGGCTCCACTGTCTCACCGCCACGAGCAGGATCCTCCTTCCTCTTCCCTGATCCCCGCGGTGGTTACAGGACGCGCGCACGACCACAGACTTTTACGTCCTCCCACAGGAGGAGCTCCCGCCCCCAGCTCAGGCCGCGCGTACCTCTCCTGCGCGGCGCACACACCTGATGCGCATGCACCGCCCACAAGCCTTGCGTCATGCTATCAGCTGTGGCAATCTTCTTTCACCAATCCCTGTCTTCCTTGGGGCCGCTCCCCCATCACTCCCCCTCTTCCTATTGGTCCTTCTTCCCATTTATACCCTGCTCAGCCATTCCTTCTTTGGCTGAGCATAGCTTTGTGTGACCTGTGTTACCCACGGTCGTGCCTGCCTTAGTTCTTGTGTTTTTATCTTCCCTAGTGATCTCCTGTGTACCGAACCGGCTTGGCTGTGGACCCGCTCTGGACTTCGACCCTTGGCTTACCCTCTGACCTCCCGAACTCTCCGACCCTCCACCTCGGCTTACGGATTCCGACCTATCTCCCGGCTCTGGACCCCAGGCTCTCAGTACCGACACTTCTTCTGGAACCTCCCTATACATCCGGCGAGTATCTGAATCTTCACCTTTTACTCCTGTGCAGTTCCGGGTGCCTACCATCCACTTTCCAGGCGGGTCCCCGTAGCTGTGGGTGCAGGTGTTACCCTTCTCACCTCAGTTTCGGGGTCCCTCCTTGTCCGTGGTGAGCACAGCGTGACATTATGCTCAGCCCAACAGACATGGACCCAGAAGAGGTTAAGCAACCCAGCCCCATGGAGCGACTTCTCCAGGTGGAGGCGCAGCTTAACTCCATGACGCAGGAGCTCTCAAGAGTCTCCTTGTTGCAGCATTCCCCGGGCTCCTCTGCCATGGCAGCTGCGGCGTTTTCCTCTCCAGGTCTCCCCGTGGCTTTGTATCCTCGTCTCCCGGCTCCCAACCGCTATGCAGGTGATCCCCACGAGTGCAGAGGATTTGTCAATCAGTGCGAGATTCAATTCGAGTTATCCCCATCGTGCTTTCCTACTGCACGCTCCAGGGTGGCTTACATCATATCTCTCCTGACCGGAAAGGCTCTGGCCTGGGCATCCCCCATCTGGGAACGGGAGGCTGCCATGACGCGTGTCTATGCTCGCTTTCTTCGAGAATTTAAGCAGGTATTTGATACGCCTGGTTGCAAGATCACAGCAGATTCCTCTCTGTTTCATATCTCCCAAGGTACTCGCCCTGTCGCAGAGTATGCTCTGGACTTCCGGACCATCGCAGCTGAGACCTCCTGGAATGATGACGCACTCTCCGCAGCCTTTTGGCAGGGTCTGTCTGACGCCATCAAGGACCAGCTGGCCACTCTGGAGAAACCCACCAGATTGGAGAATCTCATTGCGGTCTGCATCCGTGTGGACCAGCGGCTACGAGAGAGAAGACTTGAACATGCCCTTCCTCGTACCACCTCCCCTCGGTCTACCTGCCGCAGTCTCGTTCCTTACGTCCCCCAACCTATGGATGAGCCCGAACCTATGCAGCTCGGAAGTCATCGGCTATCCGCGTCTGAGAGACAGCGCCGACGAGATGGTGGACTGTGTCATTACTGCGGTCATCCCGGTCATCTGCTGGCAAGCTGTCCCCTGCGGCCGGGAAACGCCAAAACCCAATAAGATATGAGAGGGTCTCGTTAGGTATAATCTCTTCCTCTTTTCCTTCTCCTAAAAAACTTCCCACTCGAATAATGCTGTCCATCTCTCTGGCCTGGAATAACTCCCAGATTCCCGCCTCCGCATTCATAGATTCCGGGTCCAGGGAAACTTTATTGATCAGAGCTTTGCCTACAGGAACAAGATCCCCTTCCAATCTAAAGCTGTTCCAGTCGGTCTGGAGGCCATAGACGGGCGTCCACTCCAACCAGCTTTTATTTCCCTGGAGACTTGCTCTCTATCCCTCTCCACGGAGGAAGGTCACCAAGAGAGGATTACCTTGGACGTGATCCACACTCCATCGGTAGAGGTGATTCTGGGACTCCCCTGGTTGCAATTGCACAACCCACAACTGGATTGGGTTAATAAGGAACCCATATGATGGAGCCCCCAGTGCCTCAAGACCTGTCTTCCCCCCAAACAGATGATAGCCGGAGTGGATTTACCCGCGGAGTACAAAACTTCCCTCCCAACGGTCTACTGGGACCTGGCGGACGTTTTCGATAAGGTGCGTTCTGAAGTGCTACCCCCCCATAGAGACTTTGACTGTCCTATTGACCTTCTTCCCGGTGCCACCCTACCCAAGAGCCGTTCCTACCCTCTTTCCATACCCGAGACCCAAGCCATGGCCGAGTATATCCAGGATAACTTGAAGAAGGGGTTCATCCGGAATTCATCATCTCCAGCTGGAGCCGGATTCTTCTTTGTCAAGAAAAAGGATGGCTCCTTGCGCCCTTGTATTGACTACAGAGGCCTCAACAAAATTACGATCAAGAACCGTTATCCCCTACCACTCATATCCGAACTCTTCGATCGTCTACAGGGGGCAACAATTTTTTCCAAACTTGATCTCCGCGGAGCCTATAATTTTGTCCGCATCCGCCAGGGCGATGAGTGGAAGACCGCCTTCAACACCCGGGATGGGCATTATGAATACCTAGTCATGCCTTTCGGCCTGTGCAATGCCCCGGCGGTCTTCCAGGAGTTTGTCAATGACATCTTCCGCGATCTCCTCGACAGCTTCGTCATCGTGTACATTGATGATATCCTCATTTTTTCTAAGTCCCTCCTTGACCACATTCAGCACACCAAATTAGTCCTGTCCCGCCTTCGAGAGAACCATCTCTACGCTAAGCTGGAGAAATGTTCTTTTCATCTTTCTTCCATTCCCTTTCTAGGATACATACTGGACTTAGAACTTTGCAACTAATATTCACAGATTTACTATAAATCATTCTTCCTGTTATTACACAGGTTATTAAGAATTTATATTAGCGTTAGGGACCCCTGAATTGTGGTCTGCCGTGCAGTTGGCTCAGGGGCTTACAACTATTTTGGCCAAAAATGTCAAACTAAAAGACCATTTTACTTAATAGATATTTATACATATATATTTAGGCACTGTACCGTGTATGAGTTTCACTGGATGTGCTAAAACTGAGCTATGTCTGTGTTTTATGTTCTGTCCCTTTCTAGGATACATCATTTCTAGCACAGGCTTCTCTATGGATCCAACCAAACTCAAAGCTGTCTTAGAATGGCCACAACCCACTTCCCTGAAAGCTATACAGCGGTTCTTGGGATTTGCGAACTACTATCGTAAATTCATCAAGAATTTTTCATCTACCCTGGCTCCCATCACTGCCCTTACCAAAAAGGGAGCTAACACAGCAGCTTGGTCTCCTGCAGCTCTCCAAGCTTTCGACTCCCTCAAGAAGTCTTTCACTTCCGCTCCTATTTTGCGTCATCCTGACCCCAGGCTTCCCTTTAGCT
Source organism: Ascaphus truei (assembly GCA_036426205.1). Lineage (NCBI taxonomy): Eukaryota > Metazoa > Chordata > Amphibia > Anura > Ascaphidae > Ascaphus > Ascaphus truei. Next base: position 52,520 of record WSYH01002657.1, on the reverse strand, counting down.
TGGACATAGACGCATCCGATGTCGGTGCTGGCGCCATTCTCTCTCAGAGACAGTCCCCACAGGCCAAACTTCACCCCTGCTGGTTCTTTTCAAAAAAAAATTCTTCAGCAGAACGGAACTATGACGTCGGAAACAGAGAACTCCTGGCTATTAAACTCGCCCTTCAGGAATGGAGACATCTTCTGGAGGGAACGTCACTGATCATAAAAATGTACTTTATATTGAGAGTGCACGTCGGCTTGGGGCACGTCAGGCTCGATGGTCCCTTTTCTTTTCGAGATTCAATTATCTCATATCTTACATTCCCGGCTGTAAAAATCAAAAGGCGGACGCACTCTCACGTCAATTCCTGTTCGAGGACAACTCCGAGGTTGCCTCCGAAACAATCTTACCCTCCAAATATATCATTTCGGCCAACTCTTTCGATATCCTGGATCAGGTCATGGCAGCACAGTCTAACCTCCCGAGAGGCCTTACGGTGCTGGTCGGCCGTCTGTATGCAGCTCCACGCTTCCTAAAGAAGATTCTTGAGTGGGGTCATTCCTCTAGGTCAGCCGGTCACCCAGGCATCAGCAGAACTTCTGACCTTATTGGTCGTACCTTTTGGTGGCCGACCATGGACATTTCGGAGTACGTAAGAACCTGTCCAATCTGCGCCCAGGTTAAGACCATTCGTAAAAAGCTGTACGGTCTTTTACAACCTCTGCCTATACCAGAACGCCCCTGGGGTCATCTGTCCATGGACTTTGTGGTGGAACTTCCAACCTCTAGGGGGATGAATACCATTTTAGTTATCGTGGATCGTTTTTCCAAGCAGGCTCATTTGGTCCCTCTCAAAGGGCTGCCCAATTCTGCCACCCTGGCAGACGTTTCTGTTACGGAAATATTCAGCATTCACGGAGTTCCTCTTTCCATCGTATCTGATCGAGGTACGCAATTTGTCTCAAAATTTTGGCGGGCCTTCGCTCGCAGGATGGATATCACCCTCTATTTTTCTTCCGGGTATCACCCCCAAACTAATGGGCAAACCGAGAGAACGAACCAGACATTGGAGCAATACCTCCGATGCTTCATCGCGGACAGCCAGGACAATTGGGTAGATTTGCTTCCATGGGCAGAGTTCTCCCATAATTCTTTAAAGAACAGCTCCACGCTGAAATTCCCCTTTTTTCATTAATTATGGTTTCCACCCGGGTCAGCTTCCCATCACCTCAGTTCCTTCCGGAGTCCCAGCAGCGGATGACCAAATCAAGGACCTACAGGAATCCTGGAAAAAGATCCAAGAGGCTTTGGGAAAGGCAACCCGCAGACAAAAGGCACAGGCAGATCTTCACTGCCAACAGGCACCAGTCTTCAAGTCAGGAGATACGGTCTGGCTCTCCTCCAAGAACATTAGACTGAAGACTCCTAGCCACAAACTGGCCCCCAAGTACTTGGGCCCATTCTCAGCAGTGGAACAGATCAATCCTGTGGCATATCGTCTGGAACTTCCTCCATCCATGAGAATACCCTCCGTGTTCCACGTGTCGGTGCTAAAACCTGTTTCCCAGAATCAGCGGTTCCACAGGACACCGATTGGCCCTAAGCCGGTCATAGTTCAGTGGCAGGAGGAGTTTGAGGTTCAATCTATTCTGGCTTGCGTGTACTGATTGATCTGTGTGTTGATTGAAGTGCTGGTTGGTTAAAGTGTGTGCAGTTAGAACCAGAAGCAGTTTGATCAAGGAAGCGGTTAAACAAGGTATAGTTTATTGAAGTACAGTTTACTGTTAGTACTTCTAAACTTCATAGTTGCTAGAATGAGCAGGATTGAAAATGCCACTCAATGCACATCTTGCCACATGTATGTGCACTTGGAACAGCTGTTCCAAGGAGCATACCGATGTGAGAAGTGTGAACAGGTGGTCTCTTTAGAATAAGAGATTGCTGATCTGAAGAGGCAAATTGCAATATTGAGGGACATTGGCAATCTTGAAAGGGAATTAGAGCTCACTGAGCAGGCCCTTGCTTCGACTAGTGGTGGAGATGGTGGGGCTGTTAGTGAGGAGCAGGTAGGTAGCTTAGTTGCTGTTAGTGAGGAGCAGGTAGGTAGCTTTGTGACAGTTAGAAGGGGAAGCAGGGGCAATAGGGAGAGGCAGGTTGTTTCTGAGCTGACACATCCCAATAGATTTGCCATGTTGTGTGAAGATATTGGGAATGTTGGGGCAGAAATGGCAAGGCTGGGGGAGACAAATTCCTCTAGCAGCCAGGGGAATAGTTCCTCCAGCACAGTGGGGACTCAGGATACTCAGATGCAAAGAAAGATCGTGGTGGTAGGGGACTCCATTATTAGGAAGGTAGATAGGGCAATCTGTTGCCGGGACCGCATGAACCGAACAGTTTGTTGTCTCCCGGGTACTCGGGTTCGGCACATTGGGGATCGGGTAGACAGATTGTTGGGGGGGCTGGGATTGACCCGGCGGTCTTGGTACATGTTGGCACCAATGACAAAGTTAGAGAAAGATGGAGGGTCCTAAAAAATGATTACAGGGATCTAGGCCAAAAGCTTAAGGCAAGGACCTCCAAGGTAGTATTTTCTGAAATACTACCAGTGCCATGCGCTACCGAAGGGAGACAGTCAGAGATCAGGGAGGTTAATGCATGGCTAATAAAGTGGTGTAGGAAGGAGGGGTTTGGGTTTTTAGAGCACTGGGACTCTTTTTCTGAGAGGTGCCATCTATATTCTAGGGACGGATTGCACCTCAATGAAGAGGGATCTTCTGTGCTAGGGGGGAGAATGCTAAAAAGGTTGGAGGAGATTTTAAACTAGGATCGAGGGGGGAGGGGAATGAAACAGATAATGAACTAAATGGAATAGATGAGGATACAAGGTGGTATGGAGGTAGAATGGGGGCAAGTGCAAGTTTGACAAGCAGTGAGATACCCATAGTAAATAGAGATAATACTAGAAAACTTCTAAAGTCTAAACCAAGTGGGAGCAGAAAGGAAGGAGCAGATAAGATAATAGTACAGGCTGAAAAAAAACTGAAATGCATGCTTGCTAATGCAAAAAGCCTGACAGATAAAATGGGGGAGCTTGAATTAATAGCTGCAAGGGAGCAGTATGATATCATAGGCATTACTGAAACATGGTGGGATGAAACTCATGACTGGACAGTTAATTTAGAGGGTTATTCTCTTTTTTGGAAGGATCGAACAAATAGAAGGGGAGGTGGAGTATGTCTATATGTTAAACCAGATCTAAAACCTATTATAAGGGATGATGTCTATGAAGGGAATGATGAAAATGTAGAGACCTTGTGGATAGAAATTAGCAGTGGAGGTAAAAGTATAAAGAAAATGTTTGTGGGAATATGCTATAAACCACCAAATATCTGTGAGATTGGGGAAGCTAAAATACTTTTGCAAATGGAGAAGGCATCAAAACTGGGTCATGTTTGCATAATGGGGGATTTTAATTATCCAGACAGACTGGGGCAATGAGATTAGCGTTACAACAAAAGGAAACAGGTTTTTGGGGGTGCTTAAGATAATTATATGACCCAAATTATTGAGGAACCAACCAGGAGAGGGGCAGTTCTGGATTTGGTCATATCAAACAATGTAGAAGTAATAACAAATATTCAAGTCCTGGAACATTTGGGTAACAGTGATCATAACATGGTCACATGTGAAATAAATTATCAAAAAACAGATTACTTGGGTTCAACAAAGACTTTAAACTTTAGAAAGGCAGATTTTAATAAACTGAGGTCTAATCTAGTAGTAATACAGTGGGATGATGTTTTTGCAGGGAAAATGTAGAAGATAAATGGGCAGTCTTTAAAACATTGTTAGAAAAGCACACTTATCAGTGTACTGTATACCCTTGGGTAATAAGTATAAAAGAAATAAGTCAAAACCAATGTGGCTAAATAAACAGGTAGGGGAGGAAATGGACAAGAAGAGGAACGCGTTTAGATTCTTTAAGTCAGAAGGGACAGAGAGATCGTATCAGAATTATAAGGAATGTAACAAAAATTGCAAAAGGGCAATTAAATTAGTAAAATGGATAATGAAAAAAGGATTGCAATAGAAAGTAAGGTCAACCCTAAAAAGTTCTTTAAGTACCTTAATAACAAAAAAATGAGAAAAGAAAATATAGGACCCTTTCAGTGTGAGATGGGTAGGCAGATTATTGGAGATAAGGAAAAAGCAGAGGTATTAAACAAATTCTTTGCCTCTGTGTTTACCAGGGAAGAATCAAGTTCAATAGTAGCGCCACAGGAGGAAGCCACAACCTCCATATTAATGACCAATTGGTTAACTGAGGAAGAAGTTCATAAGCGACTTGAAAAAATTTAAGTAAATAAGGCACCTGGCCCCGATGGCATATATCCAAGAGTTCTCAAGGAGTTAAGCTCAGTAATAGCAAAACCATTATATTTAATATTCAAAGACTCCATTTCCACAGGCTCAGTACCACAAGATTGGCGTAAAGCAGATGTGGTGCCAATATTTAAAAAGGGAGCTAGATCACACCCGGGGAATTACAGACCTGTAAGCCTGACTTCAATAGTATGGAAACTACTTGAAGGTTTAATATGGGATAATATTCAGGAATACCTAATGGAAAACAAAATTATTAGTAATAGTCAGCATGGATTTATGAAGGATAGATCTTGCCAAACTAACCTTATTTGTTTCTTTGAGGAGGTAAGTAGGAATTTAGACCAGGGTAATGCAGTTGATGTGGTCTACTTAGATTTTGCAAAGGCTTTTGATACGGTTTCACACAAGAGGTTGGTGTACAAAATAAAGAAAATTGGACTCAGTAATAATATATGCACCTGGATTGAAAATTGGTTAAAGGACAGACAACAGAGGGTTGTCATAAATGGAATTTTTTCAGGTTGGGCTAAAGTCGTGAGTGGAGTACCTCAAGGATCGGTACTGGGACCCCTGCTTTTTAACTTGTTTATTAATGACCTTGAGGTTGGGATCGAGAGCAAAGTCTCCATCTTTATATACTAAATTGTATCTTTATCTTTATCTTTATCTTTAGATACTAAATTGTGTAAGGTAATAGAATCAGAGCAGGATGTAATTTCTCTTCAGAAGGACTTGGAGAGACTGGAAACGTGGGCAGGTAAATGGCAAATGAGGTTTAATACAGATAAATGTAAGGTTATGCATTTGGGATGCAAGAATAAAAAGGCGACTTACAAATTAAATGGAGATATATTGGGGGAATCCTTGATGGAGAAGGATTTAGGAGTGCTTGTAGACAGCAGGCTTAGCAATAGTACCCAATGTCATGCCGTAGCTGCAAAGGCAAACAAGATCTTATCTTGCATCAAACGGGCAATGGATGGAAGGGAAGTAAACATAATTATGCCCCTTTACAAAGCATTAGTAAGACCACACCTTGAATATGGAGTACAATTTTGGGCACCAATCCTAAGAAAAGACATTATGGAACTAGAGAGAGTGCAGAGAAGAGCCACCAAATTAATAAAGGGGATGGACATTCTAACTTATGAGGAGAGGCTAGCTAAATTAGATTTATTTACATTAGAAAAGAGGCATCTAAGAGGAGATATGATAACTATATACAAATATATTCAGGGACAATACAAGGAGCTTTCAAAAGAACTATTCATCCCACGGGCAGTACAAAGGACTCTGGGCCATCCCTTAAGGTTGGAGGAAAGGAAATTTCACCAGCAACAAAGGAAAGGGTTCTTTACAGTAAGGGCAGTTAAAATGTGGAATTCATTACCCATGGAGACTGGCAGATACAATAGATTTGTTCAAAAAAAGGTTGGACATCTTTTTAGATGGGAAAGGTATACAGGGATATACCAAATAAGTATACATGGGAAGGATGTTGATCCAGGGATTAATCCGATTGCCAATTCTTGGAGTCAGGAAGGAATTAATTTTTCCCCTTAATGGGGTTTTTTGTTTGCCTTTCTCTGGATCAATAAGTAAGTATAGATATAGAATAAAGTATCTGTTGTCTAAATTTAGCATAGGTTGAACTTGATGGACGTACGTCTTTTTTCAACCTCATCTACTATGTAACTATGTAACTATGTAATTCCAGGAAAACGAAGGGTTCGTTGCAGTACCATATCCCCTGAGGAAGTGTGTTTAGACGCACGAAACGCTTAGGGCATTTTTTATCTATATATAGGACATTTGGTGGCTTATATTTATAAGCAGTACAAGTGCTGAGTGCATTCTTCCAACGACTGTGGGGCAAGGAGGTGCAGATCGCCGTTTCCTGTATCTTCCACTGGAGATTGCCAGGTTCTGACGTCACATCCGGCAACGTCATTTCCGGTCCGCCACGAGGACGGCGTCACTTCCGGTTTTTGCCAGTAGAGAGACGCAGAAGGAACACAAGGCGTCTGAGGCACCCAGCGGATCCCCCACACACGGTCACCAGCCCCCATTGGTACTATGCGAATTACCAGCAGCCGTCCTGTGAGTGTTATCTAGGTTTTAACCCACCGTAGCGGTCTGTTAGCCATTTGTCCTTTTTATCATCTAGTTTAATAAATAACTTTTATCATTAGCTTTGCTTAAGTGTTGTTTGTCTAGTTGTGTCTGTTTGTTTTGTCTGTTTATGTCAGCCAGTTGCAATTATGTCTGTATAAATTGTTTAACTGTGTTGCACTAAATATTTCTTTTTTCATTGCATGTTCTACTTCCACTGCATCAAGTCTTATCTGAATACCCCAGGATACAGAGACTGTTGATTTCCTTGGGACTGGAACTATTTCTACTGGATATCCAGGATTCCATTATTTTTGGACTCATTAGGCGCCGGTATCTCTTTTGTTTATTATTCGGTGCAGTACCTGGTTCACTGGAAAGGCTTTGGTCCAGAGGAAAGATCTTGGGTACCCTACCACCAAATACATGCTCCCAGACTGCTGAGACTCTTTCATTCTAAGTTTCCCCAAAAGCCATATTGGAGTCGTCCTGAGACCGCTCCTCAAGGGGAGGGTACTGTAAGGTCCGGGGGAACACCTCTCTCAAAGAGGGTTCCTCCCGCGACTTTACTTACCCGGCACGCTCCGGCTCCACTGTCTCACCGCCACAAGCAGGATCCTCCTTCCTCTTCCCTGATCCCCGCGGTGGTTACAGGACGCGCGCATGCGCGCGCACGACCACAGACTTTTACGTCCTCCCACAGGAGGAGCTCCCGCCCGCAGCTCAAGCCGCGCGTACCTCTCCCGCGCGGCTAACACGCCTGATGCTCATGCACCGCCCACAAGCCTCTTGTCAAGCTATCAGCTGTGGCAATCTTCTTTCACCAATCCCTGTCTTCCTTGGGGCCGCTCCCCCGTCACTCCCCCTCTTCCTATTGGTCCTTCTTCCCATTTATACCCTGCTCAGCCATTCCTTCTTTTGCTGAGCATAGCTTTGTGTGACCTGTGTTACCCACGGTCGTGCCTGCCTTAGTTCTTGTGTCTTTATCTTCCCTAGTGATCTCCTGTGTACCGAACCGGCTTGGCTGTGGACCCGCTCTGGACTTCGACCCTTGGCTTACCCTCTGACCTCCCGAACTCTCCGACCCTCCACCTCGGCTTATGGATTCTGACCTACCTCCCGGCTCTGGACCCCAGGCTCTCGGTACCGACTATTCTTCTGGAACCTCCCTACACATCCGGCGAGTATCTGAATCTTCACCTTTTACTCCCGTGCAGTTCCGGACGCCTACCATCCACTTTCCAGGCGTTTCCCATAGCTGTGGGTGCAGGTGTTACCCTTCTCACCTCAGTTTCGGGGTCCCTCCTTGTCCGTGGTGAGCACAGCGTGACATATACACTATGGTTGAGACCCTCGACAAAAAAAACCAACTCCCGGGGCGAACCGTCCCAGAAGATGAGGATGTCATCGAGAAATCTCAACCACAGTACCACACCTTTACTCCCCAAGGTAGTGTCCTCTTGAAAGAAAACCTCTCTTTCCCAGTACCCCAAAAAGAGACTAGCATAGGAGGGTGCACATGTAGCACCCATTGCAGTTCCTCTGACCTGGAGGTAGAACTAGCACTTAAACACAAAATAATTGTGCGTAAGTACGAATTCCAATAATTCTAATAAGGAATCAACCAGATCAGGCCCAAGAGTACCACTGGACAGAAAATACCGCGCCGAACGTAATCCATCACCATGATGGATGTTGGTATAAAGTGGAAGGTCCACCTGTTCTTCCAGCAATGTCGTGTACCTCATCATGTGCATGAAATGCCCAGGGGGCTGCTACTACATAGGTGAGACAGGGCAGGGGCTAAACAAGAGAATGAACCTGCATCGCCACAGCATCACACGCGGTACAAGAGACAGTCCTGTTGGCGAACATTTCTCTGACTCTGGCCATAAGATGAACGATCTGAGGGTTGCCATACTCAAAGGTAATCTTAAAACCCCGAAAGAGAGACGGTTGCATGAATACAAATTTATGCAACTGTTCGGGACACTTAGCAGTGGCCTAAACAGAGATCGAAATTTTATGAGTCATTACTGACACTAGTGAACTCTCGTCCCATGAGCGCTAAAGGCCATGTCTGTACATATACTGTGCTATATGTATGCACACACAGCTGTCTCTCACACATACTAATACTCCTTGTTTTTCCATCCCTATACACCAATAGGGACCACTAAGTATCCACACACACTTTTAGTTGTGCTACAAACTCTCACATTTCCACACCCACCCACACCATTTATATCCACTCCCACTCCACACAAACCTTGTGTAAAGCACTGTATATACTGTGGGCTCTCCATTCATTTTTATTCACTCTGATACACATACACACTCTTTCTTCACTTGCTTTCAGTAACCTTTTGACACCTCTAGCCATAAAACACATCCACACTGGGGGAAGGAACAGCACAGATAACATTCCAAGAGACACTGTTTTTAAGTATACCTTTTGCTTCATTCATTGTAACATCGCCGGAAGAAGAGATCAGTGTATCTCGAAAGCTCGCACAAATAAAAGCATTTCGTTAGCCACAGAACGGTATCATCTATTTATTTTTTGATATATATATATATATATATATATATATATATATATATCTCAAACAGCGCAAACCAATACACTGTGTTTAAAATAATAAATACTGGTGTAAATAAATAGTCCAAATGTCCAACTGTTGAAGATGTGGGTTTAGTATATCTAAAAATAAAGAGAAGAAGTTAATATGGTGAAGTAAGTATATTCAGGACTTTCACAGCATAAGCACTGATTCTACTTACAAGATAGTAGATAAAATAAGCATATCTGTAGGAGTACAATCTTTAACCGCAGCCCACGAAGACCTGGCGTAGTCAGATATGTCTCTCCAACGCACCAAACGCCGCCTGCTCTCAGGTTTCTTTGCACATTTATCAAAGAGTGTATTTTTTGGCACGGATATCATTGCATGTTTAGTATTTTTACACCGATTGAAGAGTGTCACAGTATTCCTCTCACCCTGTGCTCCCCCATTCTTTTTGTTTTGTACCAACCCACAGTCAGTCATAGTCACCCACTCAAGTGTCAGTCCGTCGCCCACCCGCTCACCCCCACTTTGTCTGTCTCTCTCTCTGCCAAATCCTCCAACACGGGCCCTAACAAAGTTGATCATCCAACTCCCCCCCACTCCCACTACCCTCCCTCCCCCATGGCCCATACTGAATCCACCCAGGCCTTTTGTCACATTGGGTATTTTTGTCTTTTGTTGAAAATATTAAAATATAAACAGATTGCATTGAAATGTTTTTTCCGTATTAACAATAACAAGAAAGCAGTTAAGTAAAAGTTGCGCTAAAAAACAATTCCGTGGTACGTGCGCTATGGGGGGGGAGGGGGGACCCTGCTGCTTTCATTTGTCCTGGGCCCCATGATTTCTGTTGGCGACCCTGCACACAGCACAGAGTATATCACCAGACGCAACTACACACACAGCACAGAGTATATCACTAGGCACACAGCACAGAGTATATCACCAGGCCGCACTATATACGGTGGGAGATGGGGGTGAGATTGTCACTACAGGCAGTCCTCGTTTTACAGCGCTTCGCTTTACAACGAATGGCTTATCCAACGCTATGCAATGCATACCTATATTCATTTTTACAACGCCAAAACGGCTTATCCAACGCTCTTACGACACTTTGCAAAGTTGTTTATGTGTATATAATATATATATTATACTATATTATGCTATATAATATATTATATTTTTATATTATATGATATATTATGTAATATTATATATATATAATACAGTATATGCACTATATAATTTATGTGTGTGCTGCATATCTTATTGTCTACGTAAAATATTTTGTGTATTTTAGCATTAAAAATGCCTTCAGGAACGGAACCTTTCATTTAAACAGTGTTCCTATGGGAAAACGTGTTTCGCTTTACAACGTTTCGCTATCCAACGCCATTTTGAGTAACGCATTGTATCGGATAACCGAGGACTGCCTGTATGTTTCTCACCAGCCCACAGCCAGCACCACGTGCAGCTCTCACCAGGGGGCACTCACCGCACCTTGCTTTGGAGCCCACCAGGGGTCACTGTTCCATATGAGCTCAGGAGGAGCTGGTTAGAGGCGCTCTGGCCCATCCTAATCCCTCTCTATGGTCCCTCTGCTGCAGCCGGATGTGCTGGTGTGTGAGGTTTGATTCCGGCAGGAAACACTGATCCTGAGCACAGACTGTCCCACATCCTGAGGGGGGAATCCAGGTCACTCCCACAGGGAAGGACTGAGAGATCACAGGGGCTCCCCCCACCCTCCATAGGAAGTACACACACAGTGAGGAGGGAATAAAGTGCACATCTCAGGCACTGAGGGGGGGACACACTGAGGAAAAGGCTCTGCAGCCTCTAAGTCCCTTTTCCTGTGTCCCCCTCACATTGTCCACCCCCTGCTGCACAGAGATCTTCAGCCTGTGTTATTGGGTAAGTGCTTTCCTCCTCCTTCCTTCCCCTCCCTTGTGTGACCTGTGCACATTATCCCAGTCCTGTTCTGAGCTTCCTTACACACAGGAGCCTGAGAGGCTGAGCCTCTGATAGTGAGGGGGAGCCTCTGGCACTGGGGGGGTTACTCCTCCTGGTATCACAGGGACTGGGAGATAATGGGGGTTATTTTACATTGGGAATTAACATTAGGAATCAGTGAGGATAAGATTGGGAAAGTTATTAAATAGAGTTAGAAAGTAATTAGATTGAGGGAGTATTGGTTGGAGTTTAACTCCTTCATTACCACAGGGGCCAGCATCATGTGTGAGTTATGGGCTATAGCTTCTCTGTGTGAGGCTGACCCGTTTGCCCGGGGACAGTCCTGGTCTGGCAGTATGTTCTGATGTCCCAAATATCTGCTGCATTCTCATGTCCTAGTTTTAAAGAATGTGTCTGGGACAGAGGAGAGATGGGTGTGTGTCTGTGCAGAGCTGGAGATGTAGAAGTGAGGCACAGAGCCCTCTTCCCTCCCCCAATCTGCAGTGCAGAACTACAGCTGAGGGAGAGCAGGGTGACCCCAGGCATAGAGGTGGGTGCTGTGTCTGGGTCTCTGTATGCACCGCCATATAGAAACCCAAGCATGTGGTAGTCTCATGTCTGTAGCATACAAGGGGTTAACCCCTCATTTTCTAATGGTGCAAATATACAAAGATCACAGAAAGCAGGGTACACACCTGCACTTATTAATACACATAAATAGCTATATATCATACAGGCATGTAAACTTACCCATGTATGTACATACATAAACAAACATCTATAAATATGCAAGCATACACCCACTAATATGTACAGTACATGTGATTTGCTATAAAGGCGTGCACGTAAAAGAATGTGTATATGTGACGGTGAAGGGGTTAACCAGGCTTATAATAAAGGTCAAGCCCACTTGGTTAACCCTGACTCGTGTGTTAGGGTCTTAGTGTCAGGTCTGGGATCCAGATGTCGAGAATGTATTGCTGCAACTGTATACTAATTTTGGTGACATAAAAAAATTGTGATTTTTGCCGATGCTGGGATCGGTAGATTTCTAGGCTGTAAGTTTCAGGGTGGGTTTGACGGATAAAGTATTTGCAGAATGTGTCTATGTAGTGGGGTTCGGGGTTATGGGATTCCCCAAGAGTTATATCCGGAGATTGAGTGATATCCTAGGATACAGCTAAGCGCATTACTCCGCCAACCTCGTAACCTGAAAACGCTCTTACGACACCGCCAGAGTTCCTGCTGCAGCATCTTCCAGACAAGTTGAAGGGGTTAAAATATATCTGCAGGTATCCAAGGAGTCCTTGGTATAGCAAGGGGCTCCCCAGTATAGCAGAGGAACCCACATCCATGCCCAGGTATCCTGAGCCTAGAGTAGGGGTTCAGGAAGGTGCTCACGCTAAGGTCATGAAGCTTAGCAGATTTGCAGTGTTTTAAAAGGTTAAAGTATTTTTCTAATGTGTGCCAAGAATGAGGCTAGTGAATGTAGGGAATATTTACACTCGCTCCATTCCTGACACCAGAATAAGAACTCAACTTTTAGCACGCAGAAGCCAGGCCACCTCCTCTTTTATTAAACGGGAATAGTTTAATACGTATAGATATTGCTGACCTGTATATGAGCTGAGGGCTTTCTAAGTCATGGATTCCGGAAGGCACATATGGCTACCAGGCATGGCGCCTCTGTGTCTATCCAAGGGCCATACTTGAAAAGGCTCAGAGGTGCCTAGGTGTTAGGTCAGATGGGGCCCTGCCATTATCCTGGAGCACCCATATCCTGGCCTGACACAAGGCAACCTCACACCCTTTGCTCATGACCCAGACTCTTTTGGAGCCTCACACCGTGGGGGGCGAAGGGGCAGAGAGAAATATTTCACCTGCCCCTGGAAAAGACTCCGGGGTGGGAAGCCCTGCCTGATTGTCTCATATTGGTTGCTCGGGAAATTGCTAAAGTTTTTTTTGATTGGGCTGCAGGGTTTATGGGAATGGGAATCAGATTTGTCAGTCTTCCAAAATTCTAAGCAAATTCCAAGCGCCACACCAACAGCGGCGAAGTAACAGATGTCCAGGACATTTTGTGAGTAACTACCGGTCAGTGGAAAGTGCTCTAAAAAGGTGATCTGAAGGAATTTCGTTCCGGAAACGGATTTATTCGTTTGCACCATCCGCAGTAAGTGTGTTAATCTTGAATTGTGTAACATTGTGTGTTCGTCTTATATAAGAAATACATTACCATATGTCACGGTAGCGTTGTGTCAGGGTTATAATACACACCAGGTTACAATAATAACCTCTCTTATCTGTTGGTTGAATCGAATGAGATATGCAGTATAATTTTATTCCCACAAAATGGTGGACACACAGAATATACAAATAACAGAAAATATATTAATCACTTACATGGGGAAGGGGCCAAGATGAAGCAATCCGCAGACTGGCAATTCATCTATCAGGATACAGTTCAGGATATAACAGGAACCAATACGAACAACAACCCTGGAATAGAGCTTACACTCTCTTTTTATGGAGTTCTGCTCCTATTCCCTACCATTGGGTCACAGGGATTGGATAACAGCCCCTGAACCCAATGAACCAGTGACACCTCACGTGGAAATCCGTAATGTACCTGCCCACAGGTAGGTTGACACATGCGCACATCAGTCCAGCCAGAGACCCGCCCCTAGGGCCCCTCCTCACCACCTGGTGCCTAGAAGTCTAGCCTTTGGGCATCTGGGCCGGGGCCTCCCTGGCTGGAGGTGTGAAATACAGCACTTCACTCAAGTACCAATGTCCTGCGTTTCTCCGCCCTAGGATACTTAATCAAGAGTGGTGAGCCTTTCATCCATGGGTTTCCCTCAGACATCCTGATGCCCCCTGACCATTAACATTTCTTCTGGGCCAGTGGCTTTTGCGGGCTTTGAGATAACAGGGATACAGAGTAACATTTTAATAACATACATAAATTTAAATAATTCGTTCTGTGGGTCTGAGCGGGCTGAAATTTGCTAGGTCCTCGTGACGAAGGACACTCGCCATAGTGGCCAAATATCAGCCTTCCACGACCCCCAGAACTGGAGATAATAAAAACAAGTTAAAACCTTCTATTAACTTTAATGCAGGATTCTCCGCCACAGGCTAAAAGAAATCACTGCCTTTCACTCGTACCATTAGATTCAATGGGCTCCGCCGCCATAGGCTTTCAATGGAGCAACTCCGCCATTAGAATCACTGGAGACTCCACCGCTAAAGGCTCTGAGAAATCTCAGCGGCTCACTCCTCCATTGGAATCAATAGGGCCGGCGCTGCCATAGGATTCAATGTAACCTCCGCCGCCATAGGGATTGAATGGGGCGACCATCGCGGCTAGCGCGACCCCCTTCTCGCGGCCCCCGAGGGTCGGACCCTACATGGGTCGTGAGAGGAAGTCCCCTGGAATCTGGGGCAAAAGGAACCGGCGCCTTCGGGGCCGGAGTTATGCAGTGTAACACCTTTTGAACTTGACCGTGAGCTACTTCCCACGGTCATTAAGTGATTGTAGCTCTTTCTTTGAAGTGGTTTTGGCATCCGCCCAGCTCAGCTACAATGTATCACTTAATCCTTCGAGAGCACACTCTAAGCATTTGCCATAGGAAAGCATGGCGCCATTGACTTACAATGGCGGAACTCCGCTCATGCATTCCTATGGGCAAATTCCGCCATAGACTATAATGGCGGAGCTCCGCCATTCATCTCAATGGGGAAAAACTCTGCCATTGACTTCAATGGAGAAACTCCTCTCATCCTCCCGGGCGCCATCTGCTGGCCGGTCATGATATAGGGCCAAAACTGTCTCGATCTCTATTCACTTGTATGGAGATCCAATGGCGACCTATGGGACCGTGCCGGCAGATGCTGCCTGAGCATGGGGGAGGGGAACAAAGGGTAATAGACATATACACCGTTAACCCTTGCCCTCCTGACCTGTTCCCAGTGTAACCTGCGTGGTGCAACACTCTAAATGTGGGAACATGATAAATCAGGGGGATACATTTGGGTTGTGAAGCAGGGGAACATGTGTACTACAGGTACATTTCTGGTTAACCCCTCATTTCCCAGACGGCTGAAGGAGGTGCCTAATGGTGTTGACCCCTTTATTACTGTTACGCCGTAGTCACCACAGACTAGACGAGACCCCGGTACTGAGATGGGAATGGGTAAACACTAGCCACAGACACAGGGGTTGCGTCAGGAATGCAGAGTGGTCTTGGCAGCCAGGTCGGGATAGGAGAGATCAGAGTTGCCGTATACTTGCCGAGGTCTGTGCAGGAGAGGTCCGGATCGTAGAAGGAGGCAAGCCATGGTCAGGGTAGGATAGTGACGGATGGTCGAGGGAAGCCGAGATCAGTAGTCCAGAGAAGCGGTAGTCCAAAGGCAACCCGGATCGGTACACGGGAAATCAAAAGGCAGGGCAAGGCAGGAATCTAGCAGAGAGGAGAGGTAAGCACAGAGAACAAGAACTATGCTCAGCCAAAGTGCCAGTGGCACAGCTGAGCATATATGTGCAGAAGGAATCAATCCCACAGGGGGGTGGAGCGGAGGTGCGTCCTCCGCAGGAGGAGCGATAGGCTAGGAGATGTTATGGCAGGTGAGGCTGTTTAAAAACTGATTTTTGCTTCACAGGTCGCTTGGTAGCGTTGTGCGTGCGTCGCGTGCGATGCGACCAGGGACCGACCCACCGCGCATGCGCGCCATGCGGGTAGAGGGCACCGATCCAGCGGGGGAAGCCCTGCGCATGCGTGAGGAGGTGCGCGTGAGTGTGCGGAATTCCAGGGACACGTCAACGGGTGCCGGAGCAGAGGGTGAGACTGCGCGTGCGTCGGCGTCTTGCGGGAGCGCGCGGAGGGCCACGAGACTCTTGAGTCCTCACAGTACCCCCTCTTCAAGAGAGACCTCTGGGCGATTCCAGCAGGGTTTAAGGGGGTATTTCTGGTGGAACCTCCTGATGAATTCGGGTGCATGAACTTGGTGGTGAGGAATCCAAGAGCGCTCCTCTGGCCCATATCGTTTTCAGTGTATAAGATACTGGAGGGTTCTCCTTGAGATCCTAGAATCGATGATTGCCTGGACTTCATACTCCTGCTGCCCCTGCACCAGTTGAGGAGCTGGTGGTGCGGGAGAGCGATCCGGAAAACGGGCTGCGGTAGGCGGGTTTCAACAAGGAAATGTGGAAAAACGATGGTATCTTCATCGAGGAAGGGAGTTGTAGGCGGTATGCCACCGGGTTGATTCTCTCCAAGATTTGAAATGGACCCAAAAACCTTGGTGCTAGTTTGAGAGTGGGAACCTTTAAATGTATGTTTTTTGAAGACAGCCATACCTTATCTCCTGGCCGTAGCTCTGGAGTTTCTCTACGGTGGCGATCTGCTTGTAATTTCTGTCTAGAGGAAGTTTTCCTCAAATGCTCCTGAATCTTGATCCATGAATCTTGCAATTGTGGATCCGGTTGTCTGCTGCCGGAACCCCTGAAGAGGAAGGGGTGATGGGTAGCCGTGCAGGATGGAATCCATAGTTCACGAAGAAAGGAGAGGACTGTGTGGATTCATTCCGTAAGGAATTGTGGGCGAATTCCGCCCAGGGAAGAAGGTCTGTCCAGTCGTCCTGGGTATCCGTAACGAAGCAGCGCAGGTACTGCTCCAACGACTGGTTGGTCCTCTGTTTGACCGTTTGTCTGGGGGTGGTACCCAGAAGAGAAATGCAAGGAAATGCCCAATTTTTTTTTAAAAAGCTCGCCAAAATTTTGAAACAAACTGGGAACCCCTGTCAGAAACGATAGTCGAGGGGAATCCGTGAAGGCGGAAGATCTCTATGCAAAAAATATCTGCCAGTGTGGGTGAGGTTGGGAGCCCTTTGAGAGGGACAAAGTGTGCCTGTTTTGAAAAGCGGTTGATGACCACGAGGATAGTGTTCATGCCCCTGGAAATGGGTAGTTCCACAATAAAGTACATTGACAAATGGTTCAAGGGGCAGTCTGGGATGGGAAGGGGGTGTAAGAGTCCTGGGGGTTTGCTGCGAAGGACCTTGTTCCGAGCACGTGGTGCATGCCTTGACAAACTCCCTCACGTCTGCTTGAATGTTGGTCCACCAGAACGTCCGTGAGATAAGATCAGAAGTTCTCCTAGAACCAGGATGGCCGGCAGTCTTTGAAGAGTGACCCCACTCCAAAATCCTTCTGTGAAAGGGTGGTGCGGCAAAGAGACAACCGTCCGGAACCTCCAGACCCTTGGGGATGTTGGTCTGATCTCGAAGAATGTCGTCTAGTATGTCGAAAGTGTTGGCGGATATGATGAGCTTAGAGGGGAGAATGGTCTCTGATCTGACTTCGATTCTGTCCTCGACTAGAAATTGGCGGGAAAGAGCATCAGCCTTAAGATTCTTGGAACAGGGTATGAAGGAGATGATATAATTGAAACGTGAAAAGAAAAGAGACCAGCGAGCCTGACTGGCACCTAGGCGTTGAGCACTCTCCAGATACATGAGGTTTTTATGATCCGTCAAAATGGTGATTGGACTCTCCGTGCCCTCTAATAGATGCCTCCATTCCTCCAAGGCAAGTTTGATAGCTAGTAGCTCTGTTGCCCACGTCATAGTTCTGTTGTGCAGAAGAATTTTTTTGGGAAAAGAAAGCACAAGGTTGCAACTTGGCTGCAGGAGACTTTCTTTGGGATAGGATGGCGCCGGCTCCAATGTCAGAAGCATCCACCTCTAGGGTGAAAGGGAGTTTAGGATTGGGGTGAATCAAGATCGGAGCAGAACTAAAGGCTTTCTTCAAGACGTCGAACGCCAGGATTACTGCAGGGGGCCTAGACACGACGTCGGCTCCTTTCTTGGTAAGAGCCGTGATAGGGGCAACAATGGAAGAAAATTTGTGGATAAATCTTCTATAGTAATTGGCAAAGCCCAGAAATCTCTGAATGCCCTTGAGAGAATTAGGAAGGGGCCACTCCATGACGGCTTTCAGTTTGGAGGGGTCCATGGAAAAACCAGCATCGGAGATAATGTATCCTAAAAAAGTAGTAGAGGTTTGGTGGAAGTGGCATTTCTCCAGTTTGGCATAGAGGTGGTTCTGTCGGAGGCGTAGTAGTACCTGCTTGACCTGTTCAATATGTTCCGGAAGAGATTTGGAAAAAATCAAAATGTCGTCGAGGTAGACAATAAAGAAGTTGTTGAGAAGATCTCTGAATATTTCGTTTACAAAGTCCTGATAGACCGGTGGAGCATTACACAGGCCAAATGGCATAACTAAATATTCATAATGGCCATCCCTTGTGTTGAAGGCGGTCTTCCACTCATCGCCCTGAAGTATCCTCACTAAATTATATGCTCCACGTAGGTCTAATTTGGTGAAAATGGTAGAACCTTGAAGACGGTCGAACAATTCAGATATTAGCGGTAGGGGGTATCGTTTTTTTATGGTAATCTTGTTTAGGCCCCCGATAGTCAATACACGGACGAAGGGTGCCATCTTTCTTTTTGACGAAAAAGAACCCTGCCCATGCCGGCGATGAGGATTTTCTGATGAAACCCTTCTGAAGATTCTCCTGGATGTAATCAGACATGGCCTTGGTCTCAGGGAGAGAGAGGGGATAGGAGCGTCCCCTGGGGAGGACGTAACCCGGCAAGAGGTCTATGGGACAGTCGAAGGGACGGTGGGGGGGGGAAGTGTCTCCGACTTGGCTTTATCGAAAACGTCTCTGAATTCTGAATAGTAGTTCGGTAAAGGGCACAGTACCTGTACGGGCATTTCCATGCTGCAGATTTTCTGAGGTGGTGTAACGCAGGTCGTGGAGCATTTGGTATTCCATGAGATAGGCCTTAGTTTATCCCAATTGATGTGTGGGTTGTGACGTTGCAGCCAAGGAAGACCCAGGATGACCTCCGCAGACGGGGAGTGGATGACGTCCAGGGAAACGACACGAGAGAAAGGTCAACAGTTTGTAGGATGATAAAGGCCGGTTGCAGCAGACGTCCATCTATGGCCTGCAATCCCACCGGGGTTCTCTTTCTAAGTGGAATGTTGTTCCTAGTAGCAAAGTCTTGATCGACAAAGTTACCTCCCGAACCGGAGTCGATGAAGGCCGAAGTGGTAACCGCAAAACCCGGGCCCTGAAGGGATACCGGGATCAGGATTCTGTTGGGTAAAGATTCCTTGGAAATAGAGGAGTTAGAGAGTGTACCCACGGAGACCCCTCTGGAACCCAGTGGTGTTCGACCGGCTCCAGATTTGAGCGGACAGCGAAGAGCCAGATGACCAGGATTGCCGCAATAGAGGCAAAGACCGGATGCGCGGCGGCGCTGCTTCTCCGAGACGGACAGCTTGTTGGCTCCTAACTGCATAGGTTCCGGAACATCGGCAGCAGGAACCTCCGAGAAAGAAGGGAGGACAAAGGAAGATTTACTGGGTACCTGACGATGACGAGAACGCTCAGCTGCTCTTTCCTGCAGGCGCTGGTCCACCCGGATGCAGACGGCGATGAGCTCCTCCAGGTCGGCTGGACGCTCTTGCGCAGCGAGTTCATCCTTCAGGGGTTCCGAGAGACCCCGCCAGAAGGCAGAAGAAAGGGCCCCGTTGTTCCATCCTGTCTCAGAGGCGATTGTCCGGAACTCCACTGCATACCTGGCCATGGATCGATTCCCCTGAGAAATGAGAAAGGGAGGAAGCGGCAGTGGTCTTGCGAGCTGGGGTATCAAAGACACGTCTGAACTTTTTAGTGAATTGTCCAATGTCTTGTGTGAGGTCCCTTCTCTGTTCCCAGATGGGGAGGCCCAGGCCAAAGCATAGTCGGTGAGTAATGAGAGTATGTAGGCTACCCTAGACCTAGGCGTAAGGAATCTGGAGGGCGTCATCTCAAACTGGATAAGGCATTGGTTGAGGAACCCACGACATTCTATGGGATCTCCGGAGTACCGGTTTGGAGTGGGGAGTAGTGGTTCAGAAGCCAAGGAGTTAACCTATTGAACCTGAGCTGAAAGGGTCTGAAGGTCCTTCCGTAGGGAGTCCATATGACGGTCAGACTGCTCTAAGTACTTCTCCAGTTTGAGGAACATAATAGCATGAGATGCCACCATCACTCCCACCTCAGCGGGGTCTATGCTTGTGGGGCTGAGCATATTGTTACGCCGTGCTCACCACAGACTAGACGAGACCCCGGTACTGAGATGGGAATGGGTAAACACCAGCCACAGACACAGGGGTCGCGTCCGGAATGCAGAGTGGTCTTGGCAGCCAGGTCGGGATAGGAGAGATCAGAGTTGCCGTATACTTGCCGAGGTCTGTGCAGGAGAGGTCCGGATCGTAGAAGGAGGCAAGCCAAGGTCAGGGTAGGAGAGTGACGGATGGTCGAGGGAAGCCGAGATCAGTAGTCCAGACAAGCGATAGTCCAAAGGCAAGCCGGATCGGTACACGGGAAATCAAAAGGCAGGGCAAGGCAAGGCAGGAATCTAGCAGACAGGAGAGGTAAGCACAGAGAACAAGAACTATGCTCAGCCAAAGTGCCAGTGGCACAGCTGAGCATATATGTGCAGAAGGAACCAATCCCCCAGGGGGGTGGAGCGGAGGTGCGGCCTCCTCAGAAGGAGCGATAGGCTAGGAGATGTTATGGCAGGTGAGGCTGTTTAAAAACTGATTTTTGCTTGACAGGTCGCTTGGGAGCGTTGTGCGTGCGTCGTGCGTGACGCGATCGGGGACCAACCCACCGCGCATGAGCACCGTGCGGGTAGAGTGCGCCGCTCCAGCGGGGAAAGCCCATGCGTGAGGAGGTGCGCGTGAGTGCGCAGAATTCCAGGGACACGGCAACGGGTGCCGGAGCAGAAGGTGAGACTGCGCGTGCGTCGGCGTCTTGCGGGAGCGCGCGGAGGGCCGCGAGACTCCCGAGTCCTCACAATTACTGGCTTGGCAACCGTCTACCGTCACACCATATTTTCTATATTATTTATATATCTGTCTTCATGTGGGGGTAGATATGTAGAAAAAGGAATGAGCACTGCGGATATAGAAATCAATCTGGCAGCAGGTAAAAAATATATAAATAGTCAAATCTAAAAAATTGTGTCCAAACAAAAGCAACAAACACACTAAAAAATGTGCGCGATGCAAAAAGATAAGAGCGCAAAGCCCATAGTGAAGACTGTTTAATGTACAGCAAAATAAATGGTTAAAAATCACTTACAGACGTGATAGGTTTTCACTGGGACAGCGCCCCTGACGAAGAGAATATCCTTGAAACGCGTAGGGCTGTGTATCTTATGGTTTGCAAGCTGTGAATCCGGTCTGATACTCCGTGGCTATCACAGAGTATCCCGAGTGCGAGCATTACCAGCCTATGCCCCACCCCCGAATGATGCAAGAAGCACGCAACATGCTGACGTCACTGGTCATGTGACACGGAATCAGGACGGCTCTGTTTACCGAGGGAGGGCAACAGAGTCTGATGTACGGATCTCGGCAGAATTTCGTGGACACTACGGGTATTCCAGCTTGGATTGCACAGCAAACCTACTTGCACTCTTGAGTGTTTGAAAACCTTTCACGTCTGTAAGTGATTTAACCGTTTCTGTAAAAGAATATATTTAACAGTCTTCACTATGGGCTTTAAGCTCTTTTCTTTTTTTATTTCAAACACTTTTATTGCTTTTCTGAGAGGGGCACATACACATATCACAAGGCCATTTGTAGACAGTGTACATAGTCTTCATATACATTTAACAACCGATAACATCCAAAAGTTGGTTAATCGGGTTCGATCGGCCTGCACCTTGCCTTTTGTGACCTACGCTTTCAGAGTGTGCTATAATGACTCAATGTGCTTGTGACGATAGCTTTCCACAGGCTTATTAATAGTACACAAAAAATAACTGGGTTTGAACTGAACGAGGCTTAAGATATAATAAAGTGATTTTATTCCTTAGGATAGGTGAACACACAAGATAATACAGTAACAAAACAAGAAGTACACTTACATTGGGGTTGGGGAATGAGAAGTATGATGTAGCATTTCTCTCAGCAATCAGGAAATCATTCAGGTGATATCAGGTTACCATATCAGCAAACGAAGACAAATCCAAATGAAGACAAAGGATATATGGGGAACAGCAGTTTATATACCTTTTGTCCCTCTATCCTTAACCTTAAATACCTGTGATTGGTTTTCAATTATCTCCAGCCAATCTTTGATGGGGGAACACTTTTCAGTGCATGCCCCCCTGCTAGCTGGCCCATGCGCAGTAGAACTCTGGGGTCTCCTTTCTGAGGCCCCACATGTGCAAATGGAATGCCAGCCCAGCTACCCCTCCGGATCTTGGACAAGATAACCTGTGTTGGACAGGGATAAGTGGGACACTTGGAGACTGCTCTGGTTTGAGCCTCCTCCGCCCTTAAATCATCAGGGAGGGTGACAAGACCCTTTGAACAATACTTAAATCCTAGACATTGGGGCGCTTCTGGGGGCCATCTGCTATCCTTGTAGGCAAAGGAATTTCCTCTGGAACTTTGTCCATACCTGGGGTCACAGTATTAAACATAAAACATAAACGTATTACACAAAGAGCTATAATCATTAAAGAACTATTAACCCTTGTGCTCCCGGATGAATTCTAGTGTGTGTGTGATGCAGACACTGATGTTACAATAACACAGGGGAAACAGGGAAATACACATTTACAGGTTATAACGGGTTAAATCACAGTTCTGGACCTCAGCCCAGTTAACCCCTTGTCTCCCTGGCGAGGTCAGGGGATGGCCAAATGGGGTGCAACCCCTTTAATACCGGGCCACCCCCTTTCTCCCTCTACACCTCCCCTTCTTAATGCGTGTCCTGTGGCCCACTGGCCCTAACGGGGAGTGGGGCACTGCTGGCACCATTAAGGAATTCAGTCTCAGAGGGATAGTCCTGGCGTGAAAGTCCACCAGCATTGCTGTTTTCACTGCCCTTTTTGTGCTGAATGGTAAATTCAAATTCTTGCAAAGCCAAGCTCCATCTCAGCAGTTTGGCATTTTCCCCTGATACCCTCTGTAGCCAACTCAGGGGATTGTGGTCTGTGATGACCGTGAAAGCCCTCCCATAGACATAGGGCTGGAGCTTTTTGAGTGCCCACACAATGGCCAAGCACTCCTTTTCAATGGTGGCATATGCCACCTCCCTGGGGAGCAGTTTGCGACTGAGATACACCACAGGGTGCTCTTTGCCGTCGTCCCCCACTTGGCTCAACACAGCCCCCACACCAAAGTCTGAGGCATCAGTCTGAATAAGAAAATGCTTGGTATAGTCTGGGGCAGCCAGGATGGGAGCCTCAGCAAGCGCAGCTTTCAGTGCCTGGAAAGCTGTTTCACAGGCAGGAGTCCAGGTAATAAGCACAGGCAGTTGCTTCTTAGTCAGATCAGTCAGGGGTTTGGCCACAGCGCTGTACTGTTGGACAAATTTCCTATAGTACCCTGCGGTGCCCAAAAATGCCATGACCTGTTTCTTGGTTTTTGGAACAGGCCACTCAACTATGGCTTCTACCTTGGCTGGCTCTGGTTTGAGATGCCCTCCACCCACCCTGTGCCCTAAGTACAGGACTTCTGCCATCCCTACCATACACTTAGTGGGTTTTAAGGTAAGCCCAGCCTCCCTGATCCTATCCAGCACCGCAGCTACATGTCGTATGTGGGATTCCCAGGAATTACTAAAGACAGCAATGTCATCTAAGTAAGCCCTGGCATAGCTCTGCATCCCTTCCAGTAACCTATTGACCAGGCGTTGGAAGGTAGCCGGGGCATTCCTCATCCCAAATGGCATCACTAAGAACTCATAGAGGCCACTTGGAGTGATGAATGCCGACTTCTCCCTGGCCTCCAGGGTCAGTGGGATTTGCCAATAGCCTTTGCTCAGGTCCATGGTGGTCAGATACTTTGCCATGCGGGGCATGGGGTAAGCATCTGACACCGTCCCAGCGTTGAGCAACAGGTAGTCCACACAAAACCTGGTGGTTTTGTCCTTCTTAGGCACTAGGACTACTGGACTTGCCCAAGGGCTCTGGGACGGAGTAATTACCCCTAGGGTCAGCATCTCCTCAATCTCTCTCTCCATACTGGTCTTGACCTCTGCTGACACTCTATAAGCGTGCTTATGCAGAGGCTGCAGGTCCCCTGTGTGTACTGGGTGTTTGGTGAGATGTGTGGTCCCTGGCATGTCAGTGATGAGGGCGCTATACTGAGCTAGCATGTCCCTGGCTTCTCCCTTCTGCCTAGCACTCAACTGGGCCCCTATCTCTACCTGCTCAACAGTGTTTCCTTGCTTTGCCTCCCCTAGGAGATCAGGCAGAGCATTGCTCGCCGGATCCTCCAGCAGTGGGCTACAAATGACCATTACTGCTCCCATACTCGGTGCTCTGTATTCCTTTAACATATTAATGTGATATGTCTTGTGCCTCTCAGGCGCTACCTGTACAACATAGTTGCACTCATTCACCTTTCGGATGACCGGGTACGGTCCCGACCAGGCAGCCATTAACTTGTATGAGATGGGATGAATTCTCTGCTACGAGCATGCTGGTCATACCATTGCTTCTGCTTGGTCTGAGCAGCCCTGAGGTGGTCCTGGGCCACCCCCATAAGCATCTCTAACCGGTCTCTGAGATCTACTACATACTGGATCACTGAAGCATCAGTAGCAGTAGTCTCCCCTTCCTATCCCGCACGGAAGAGGTCCAGAGGTCCACGTACCCTGCGGCCATATAGTAGCTCGAAGGGGGAGAAGCCTGTAGATTCTTGCGGTACCTCTCGGTATGCAAACAGCAAGTGCTGCAGGTGAATCTCCCAGTCTTTCCCCTCCGCCTCTATAAAGGTCCGAAGCATCTGCTTCAGGGTGCCGTTAAACCTCTCACATAATCCGTTTGTCTGGGGATGGTAAGGGGTAGTGCGCCGGTGCTGTACACCGCATACATCCCAGAGACAATGTAACAGTTCACTCATGAACTGCGACCCCTGATCGGTTACAATCTCACTAGGGAAACCTACCCTAGCAAAAATGTTCAGCAAAGCTGCTGCCACTGTCTTGGCACTTATGGTGCCCAGCGCTACCGCCTCAGGGTACCGGGTGGCAAAATCCACCACCGTGAGGATGTAGCGCTTCCCTGACCTGCTAGGAATCATGAGGGGTCCTATCAGGTCCATCGCTACCTTCTGGAAGGGTTCCCCTATTATTGGTAGGGGTTTCAGGGGTGCCTTCACACGGTCGCCCGCCTTACCTACTCGCTGGCAGGCATCACAGGAGCGGCAGAAATCAGCCGCATCCCTGGATGCCCCGGCCAGAAGTAATGCTGCAATAACCGGGCTCGCGTCCTGGTGACCCCCTGATGTCCCGCTAACGGAATAGAGTGAGCTACCCGTAACAATTGCTGTCCATACCCCTGGGGCACTACTAGCTGTCGCTTACCAGTCAATCCCTTCTCTATCCCCGGGATCCCTTCTCTGTATAGGAGTCCCTTATGCCATAGGCAGCGCTCAGTGCCCTCCCCTGCCTGAGATTCGGACGGCCGAAGTCTCACGCCGGCCAGGGTAGGCTATGTCTTCACTGCCTCCCTAAACTGGTCTCCTAAATCTGGCCACCCCCCAGTCATGTCATTTGTTAGGGGAAGGGGACAAGGTGAGAGGGAACAGTAAGTCAGTCGGTGCTTGCAACTGCTCCTGGCATACCTCCTCTGTGCCCTCCGCTAACGTTGGTCCCAAAGGCTGGGGGACTGGAGCGGCCGCAGCCGGCATTGCCGCGGTCTGGCTCCGGGTAACCGCCGCCACTGCAGCGGGCTGGGGCACTCGGTCGTAGGTGCAGGTCATCGGTCCCAGGTCGTTGCCCAAAAGAATTTCAGCATCCAAACCTGGTAAAACCCCCACCTCCCGCACACCCTTGCCCACCCCCAATCCAAAAAGATGCGGGCCACCTGCAGGAAACGTGGCTCTCTGTCAGCCACAGTGATCTGCATCCCAGGGCCTGGGAGCAATTCCTCTGGCCGGACCATATCAGGTCGGACCAGGGTCACTGCAGCTCCTGAATCAAGCAAGCCGACTGCTGGCCGGTCACCGACTGTGACCGGGGTGAGATGCTTGCTCCGGCCGTCCGTCTGCTGCAGGTCTGCGCTGAGATGTCCTCCGCTCCTGGCTGTAGGCACCGATGAAACCGGGGTAGGGGTGACATGGGACATCTCGCTTGGAGTTATTTCCATGACCGGTCCTGGTTCTTTGGTGGAAGCCACCCGCACGCGGGCTACCGGCTTCGCAGCTGGGGTGCGTTGCCCTCGATAGGGTCCGTTGGAACGCAGGGGTTCCGGGCAATCTGGTCTGATGTGACCAGTGCTGTTGCAATTGTAGCACCGGCGCTCATGCCGGAGCTCTCCCGCCTTCTGTGACCCGCTGCCCGCAGGCGGCTTTTGGGTCCACTGGGGGGTACTCACAGCTTTCTTGGCCGGTGGGGTTACCGCTTGGGCTGGTACCTTGGCGGTCATCTGGGACCGGCTGACCACATAGTCATCGGCCATCCTCGCCGCCTCGGTGTAGGTCTTGGGCTTTTTATCATACACAAAAGCCCTCACGCCGGCGGGCACTGCTGCATGAGCTGCTCCTGAAAGATGAGGTCCAGCAGGCGTTGGTAAGTCCTGGCCTCAGAGCCCTCCACCCAGTGTAACCCGTACAAAGCCATGCGGGTCACATAAGTGACATAGGTCTCCTGAGGGTGCTTCTCCTCCAGCCGGAACTTACCCCGGTAAGCTTCAGGGGTAAAACCGTGCTGAAACAGCAAAAGTTCTTTCAGGTGGTCATAGTCATCAGCAAACTCATCTGTAAGTGCCATCAAGGTCTGCTTAGCCAAGCCGGAGAGTAGCGGGTCCAGGCGTGCAACCCTATGCTGGGGAAGCACCCCGTACCGCCGGCACTGCGTTTCAAAGTTCCTTAAAAACATGTCAATCTGATCAGTGCCCTCCACATACTTGGTGAGACTGTGCTTGTCCAGTTGGAGTCCATCTTTGGGGGGTCGGACCGGGGGGCAATAAGCGGGCCGGTTCACTGCCATTGAGAGAAACGTTAGCCGCTCTTCCGCTGTCCCTCGGTCTCCCCACTTGGTAATCAGTGCCAACATCTCCGGGGTAAACGGGCTGGTAGCCGCAGCCATCAGCACCCTTCCTGTCGCACTTGTCCTGGGGGGTGCACTTGGTCCCTCCCCGGGATCCTGCCGGCCCGGCACTGGGTTCAGTCCCTGATCTTCGGGCGGCGGTATAATGGCAAGTTGAGCCGCTTCCAGCACCTCTGGATGTTCAGCTTCAGATGCCGTGATTGCAACAACCAAGTCCTCAACCTCCTGGTCTGCGTATTCCAGTCCATAGGCCTGGCACTTTTCTCTTAGCTGAGTTCTAGTCCTCAGGTAATAGGTGCTCTCCTCGTCACTCATGGTTCTGGGTTCTGCAGTGAGGTGGTGTGACAACTTGCGTTACTTGTTGCACTACTGTGTGTTCAATATCTTTAGTCCCAGGAAATTGCAATTACCATCAAGTTCCCACTGGATCACAGTACCCCGCAGAATACTGTAATCCAGGTCCAGTTCAGTCCCGCCAGCTGCCACCAGTTTTATTAATACGCCTGTGACGATAGCTTTCCACAGGCTTATTAATAGTACACAAAAAATAACTGGCGCATAACTAGCGCATTATGACGACTAAAGAATTTCTAGAATTGGTGGGGACTAATTTCTACTGGGAGCAATTGCACAAACATCCTTGCACGCATTTTTCATACTGCATTTACTCAGAATGGCAAAACAGACAAAATGGATGCCATGGTCAAAATGGCTGGCTTCCGATCCTTTCCGTGTGGTTGACACACACCCCTGGGTGACCTCCCCAGCTTCCTCATATCCTCATATGCAATCTTCTCAGTCCCCTCTTATCCTTAAGAGACAGTCTATTTAAGGAACGGTTAACCATTGCATAGCCCTGCTGGACCAGGAAGGGGTCTTTTTGTGCATGACTTGACTCCTTTTCGGCCATTATCTCGCCCTAGTTGATTTCTTCTCTTCTTCTGAGGGACTGCTGACATCTTTATCACCGAAAAGAGGCATAGCGTCAGTGGGGTTTGCAACGCACTTCTGGACCAAAGTTTTGCTGTACATAACACATACAGCCGCAGCCCCTTTTATTCTAGCACTTCACCGATATTTTCCGGTGACTTTTTCCGAATGCTTCGCCGCGTTCATGCGGCGTTCGTGCTGTATTCATGTCGCAATCATGCCGGCGTCCACCGCGCTTGATCTGTTTAATGAGAATGTTTCGGATTTAATTGGTTGCAATTCTTCGCGTATCCACCAGGTGGCAGATATTCATGAATTGTAATGCGCATGCGCTTCAGTAATGTGTCGACTTGCAGGTGTATAAAAAATACCACAGTGGTCCTTTGTGAATTGACCTTGGTACTGAAGAAGTTGTACAACATTGTATCTATTTAGGCGTTTCATATTAAAAACTAAATGCAAACTGTCTGGTGTTCTATTCCATTGTCCAGAGAGGTCCAGAGATGAGTACATCACTGCAGTCCGTGTTCAGAAAGCCCAACATAACGTACGCTTATTTAATATGGTCAGCAATTAGTTCAGCAGATGATAAGATGGCCACAGTTGGTCAAATTTATCAATATTTTATCGAAAATTATGACTTTTACAGATTTTCACCAGATGCTCTGGGGTGGAAGCGCGCGATAAGGAAAAAGTTATGTATCGATCCACGGTTTTTTCGTATTGCTCCTGCACCCGGAGTTACAGGAGGAGGGTATTGGTGTGTTACCTCTGAATTTTCCAGTACCTTTGTAAAACCAACTAGGAATCGTCAGTCCCTGGCAAGCAATACGCCAGCACCGGCTTCCAATAACAGTCCGACCATCTGTGAAAACCTGCTGACAGGCAACCCTTGCAATCAGCCCCTGCCTGGATACCTGCAGCCTGAGCAGGATTTCATGTGCAGATACCAGCAAGCTTGCATGTACCAAAGCGATTTCCAGCTTCATCAGCTGGCCACTACAAGTCTTGCAGGCCCGCTGTCACCTGTCAACTATGTGTATAATCAAGACTATGGGACTGGCAGTGGCTCGGCGCCAACCGACAGGCAAAGTCTATGGTGAGTACGGCTGCCGTATTTTATTCTTTTTTGAAATATCAATATCAATGCACAGTAAAGCGATTCTCCTGTAATCAATCTCTTTGCTTATGGTTATTTACTGTAGTTCTTTTAGTCACAATTCGCCAAACTTTAGTCCAGCAATATCATTGGCTGAGCAGCTTCTACAGTAGATTGGTGGACAGCTAGGCGCATGCGCATTGGAACCTTGTTGAAACGCATACTGTATGCGTCTCATCACATCTAGGCGTATGTGAACAAGAGACGCCCCCCGAGAAAATAATTGTTGGGACTGACCGAGGGGACTGCGGGGACTGACTGTGGGAACTTCTTTAGGTGACTAACTACTGAACTAACCATTACAGTATTTACAGTATTTATTTTTCTTCCTCAGAAAAAGAAACTTTGTCATCAGGCGGAGAACGGCAAATGGAGGGATTTCGATGGATAATATCGCTTTTTGTAACGATGCTTGCACACTGCTGAATCTGAATCAGTGCCATTTTTATTGATTAGGATAGAATAACTGAGCTTTATTAGATACTTTTTTACATACTGTACTGTATAATAAACCCCAAAAATAAAAAGTATGCCTTTATTCTGTACATGTACAGTACTGTATGTGTGTTCTACTCTAATAATACAAATACGGATAATGCGTTTTAATACTGTTTTGATGTACTTTAATGCGCAGAAAGTAAAAAAACATTAATGGTGTACTGTAAGTAAAAACATAAATGGTGTACTGTAAGTAAAAACATACAGGAATATTTTTTTAAAAGCAGCAATTTATTGGTGGGTGCAGTAAGTAAAAAAACATTAATGGTGTCCAATACAGTAAAAACATTGTCAGTATGAATAGAATCTACAACAATCAACATTATTTTTATTGGTGGAGTACTGTAAGTAAAAAAACATTAATGGTTTACTGTAATTAAAAACACAGGTATATTTAAAACAAACAGCAATTTATTTGATTGGTGGGTGCAGTAAGTAAAAAAACATTAATGGTGTCCAATACAGTACAAACATTGACAGTATGAATACAATCTACAACAATCAACAGTATTTTTTATTGGTGGAGTACTGCAAGTAAAAAAACATTAATGGTGTACTGTAATTAAAAACATACAGGTATATTTAAAAAAAACATTTGAATACAATTTTAAACAATGAACAAGTCAGAAATGAGTCAACATTTTAACAGACGAGCAATCACGAAGCGAATTCGATCCCCAGCAGATTGTCCTTCCAGGGCCGATGCCTTGTATGCCGCAAAATGCCATTAATGGAGCCTCGCACTATTTTCATTAAAGGATCGGTAATTGAAAAACAGCGCCGCAATTCCTCCACAATAGTCTCTCAAATTTTCAGGAAGAGCCTTTTTCTCGCGATTCCCTTCGTAGTTCACATTGTGGGCCCACCCTAGGTAAAACGAGTATGGCACATGGTGCTTGAAAATTAACAAGGCATGCCTCTGGGGTATACGAGAACTTGCAAACCTATACTTCTCCCTGAGTGGCTGGGGCAGCTCGCGCAGGATGATGTTGGGCACCGTCTCCATGCAAGCGTATGTGGGTTGGATTCTGGGAGCGGGTGTTCTTCTGGGAGCGGGTGTGCTTGTGGCGGCGGGCGAGGGTAGGTTGTCTGGGAGGATGCTTTCCTCCTGTCTTGGTCTCCGTGTCAGTGTTGCTTCCTGGCGTGGTCTTGACGGGGTTGTCATGACATCCTCGTCAACGGCATACATGAACACATTCTTCTAATGGAGGGGGTGTGCTTGGCGATGGAAGTTTGAAGGTCCCATTCATCCCATCTATGCCACCCTCCTGCTCCGGTGTCCGAGATACAGGGGCATGAACTTTGAGCAAATTATGTATCCCCGCTATGTCAGTCTCTATCTTCTCCATCCGTTGATCCATATTTAGTATGGTCTCTAAAAGAAGATCTATCCCAGCATAGAGTTCCCAGGAATATCGACACTTAACCCATTCAGCATGCGGTCTAACGAGCTGGATCTTGTGCATGGGGTGCTGTGGACATCTGGGTGGATGGGTACATAAGCGGATGAAATGGGGGTTCCCTGGAGATAAGCGGCAGCATCGTCGAGTGATGATGGAGGTGTCCTGTGGATTTCCAGGAGAGACGCGACAGAGTCGTCGAAGAGTGATGGAGAAGGTGCCCTGAGGATTTCCGGGAGGGAAGCGACAGAGTCGTCGAGTGATGGAGAAGGTGTCCTCTGGGTTTCCGGGAGAGAAGCGGCAGCGGCGGCGAGGAGTGATGGAGAAGGTGTCCTCTGGGTTTCCGGGAGAGAAGTGGCAGCGGCGGCGAAGGCTGATGCAGAAGGTGACCATTTTTTTGGTTTTTGTATACATCACCGAATTTCTTCTTGACATAATAAGGCTTCTTTAAAGCCTTATCTGTAGCCTTCGGAGTCGTCAGAAGGTTTTCTTTATTAGCCTTAACCTTTTGCTTTGGCCTTGGCTTGGAAACGGCTGCCGCTTTTCGCTTTTTCTGCATGACAGGCACGGCAGAGTCGAGTGGGTTTCTGCATCCGTAGAATCGGGGTTGATCCATGGAAGCAGATGGCACAATGCAATATCTGGACAAGGGCAAGTTCAGATACAGATCATCGAGAGGGGGGCTATGCAATGTGTGTCACCTTTTATGCATGGCGATGAGGTGCAGGTGTTAAAAGTGGACGTATTATAATGTGACTCATTAAAGTATAAATATACCATCCATTTTGTGGATTCACTGCACATTGAATACACATCGACTAAACATTGCATATACATTCTTGTGCTTGTATTTCTTTCTACACGAAGCGATGCCTGTTAAAAAGATTTCTAAGGATCTCAGCATGAGAATAAATGAGATGTACACGAGAGGACAACGAGTTGCGGATATTCAACGCTGGCTAAGTACTACTGGCCTCGTTGTGCCAGCAGCAACCGTGAGCTATCATGCCCACAGTAAGACCAAAAAAGTAAAGAGGACACCAACGGTAACTACCGCATAAGTACACAATGCAATTATATGCACTTAACTGCACTAATTTTTTTCTTTCCTTTTCAGAGACAGCTGGCTGGACTACATAAGGACAGGTGGGGGGACGAGGGGGGATCATGTGTGTATAGTGTATCTACAGTCATGATTTACACAAAAAAAAACCCTCTCTCAATGAACTACAGAATGCAATGTGGCCATGACGAACAAGATAAAGACTAAAAATTTGTATTACTGTTTTTATTATTATAAATGTGCATTATTCCTGATTATTTGTATTTTTCATTCTTCCATTATTATGCACCGGCCCTAAAATTTCAACTGACAGAAGAAAAACTACTGTACACTACTGTACGTGTACAAAGAAGATAAACACTGAAAATGATTGTATTTTTTATTCCTGATAAAATAAATATTTCATTACATTCACATTTTTTTTCTTTGAACTTTAAATTCACTGTGAATGTGTGTGTGTGTGGGGGGGGGGGGAATTCTTCAAGAAGGCTTACATTTTTATTCATTGGTTACATTTTTATTCATTGGTTACATAATCAGATTAACATATTCAATACGAGAAGGGTTTATCAATGGTGCGCATGCGTTACCGTAAACAAAACCTCAAAGGGTTGGGGGGGGTCATCATAATGGATTAGCATAAGGGAATAGCCAAGCATTTGAAAATGATTGTGAAGTTATCCACGCATGAGCATTAATCATCCCTTCCCAAAAAGGATTACACGCCGGCGCAGAGATGTGACGCTTGGCTCGAGACGATTAAAAGCACAAAGCCAAGCTTTTGAAAATGAATGGTTTTCGAGAGGTGTCGATAAGAAGTTGAAATACTTGAGCCTTGTGTGTGTCTGCGGGGGGTAAGGGTGGTAAAGCTGCATGAAGGATTAGCAGAACTGTAGTGTAGTTCAAAGACATATTTTCAACAGGTCATCATAATGTTTTGATCCCCAGACCCCCAAATCAATAAAAATTACATAAAGCATGTGAATGACCAGTGTAACATTACAAATCTACAGTACCAATAGAATATCAGAATTACAAGAATTTTTATGCAGGCACACATGTCTGGAAACGAAACATAAAAAAAAACCAAAATATTTTTTTTCCAGACTTCAACTTCCACATGATTACACGCAGGCGCTGAAATGTGACACCATGCTCTGTACGTTATACACGCCGGAATGTGATGACAGGTTCGGGATGATTGAAGCCAGAAAGCCATCTGGCTGGGAGAGGTGTACTGAACTGTAGATAAGAACTTGAAATAGTACTTTAGCCGTGGGCGGGGGCGAGAGGGAGAGCGCTTTATGCGCCGAAATATAATACTGTAACACGCCTATGCGTTTCAACAATGTTCAAATGAGACATACAGTACTGTATGGTACACGCATAATACTGTATAAAAAGAGTATGAAAAAAGGTAAAAGTACTGATTACAAAATAATACAGTACATACAGTACAGTACTGTATAGAAATGTGATAATTTTATATTCGAAGAAGACGCAACGCTATATTTTTGTAATACCGTATACTGTAAATCCTCCATTTGACAAATACTGTGCGCGCACACACAGACATAATGCATTAGACATGCATTAGACTTTAGAAGGAGAAAGGAATTTGGACGAGCAATGCTGTGAATGAAGGCTGGAGACAGGGTGCAGCAAAAAAATATAACTTTATTCAGGCATACAAGCCCAGGTAAAAGCACACGAGGAGGATTCTCTGACGCGTTTCGTCCCTGTGGGACTTTTTCAAAGAGTGATCTGAGGTAACCGGAACCAGCCAAATATAGCAACCTCTCCTCCACGCCGATGCATGGCTCCTCCCCTCCAAATAAGGAACTAAAGCCTTAAATTAACGTAGGTAAGTGGGGGTGATTTAATTTAAGGCAAGTTGCTTATTTGGAGAGGAGGAGCCATGCATCGGCGTGGAGGAGAGGTTGCTATATTTGGCTGGTTCCGGTTACCTCAGATCACTCTTTGAAAAAGTCCCATAGGGACGAAACGCATCAGAGAATCCTCCTCGTGTGCTTTTTCCTGGGCTTGTATGCCTGAATAAAGTTATATTTTTTTGCTGCACCCTGCCTCCAGCCTTCATTCACAGCAGTGCTCGTCCAAATTCCTTTCTACTTCTACGTGGGACCGAGGCACCCGACGGCACATGGGCCATCCAGTCCTCCAGCAAGGGATACACAGCGGTATATAAACACAGATGAAGAAAGAAGTGAGTACAGACTAATCCTTCAAGTCGGGGTTCCAGGAGGTTATATTTAGCCCACCCACTGCGGGACAGCCGGGTAGAGCTATACACTCACCGGACAGGTTAGACGGCTTTTCCCTCCTCCCACCCTCACCTTAATTGCTGTGGTTGCTGTGTCATGGCTGTTCCCTTTATTATACAAGGACTTTGATTTTCATTGATGTCACTTCATTAGGATGATGTATACCATGTGCCAAGTGCTTATATAGCAAAGATATGCCAATATGAATGGTTGCACTGGACTGTTTTAGAGCATCCAATTAAGGGAGTTTCCCTTACCTACCTTGCATTAGACTTTAGCCTTTTAAGACAACAGCTCGCGAATGCCCACCTGTGTTTTTAGACGGTATTGCAATATAGCGGACAGCGCTATAAATCCGAGCGCTAACATACCTGAAAGCGCTACGGAAAAAAAGAAAATATACCGCATCTGGCCGCGGTTAGCAGAGCTCCGCGGATCCGGCCGCATTAGGATAAAGGCGGTCGCAGCTGTACATAGAGAGTGATGAGTAGGACAAACACACATACAAAAGCATTCGCTAGCTTCGCTCCCAGCGAATCAATCCAACCACCAAGTTCCAGTGGATCCTGAAACTTTAATAACATACAACATTGCTCTTTTAACTAGGGCGCATACATACACCTTCCTTTGAGGCTAAAACATAGGCTAGAGCCACTCTATTCTGTAGAGCTATCTAATCTGAACCTTTTCTACAGTAATCCAACTCCTTCATTTTGGGTATAAACTCACCCACACTTGTTCTTTCCATAGCGAAATCACCTTATGCCGAGGGGAAAGATGAGTCAGCGGGCACTACGATGCAGAGAAAATCGATGAGGCTGGACTGTGCTGCAACAATTCCTTTATTCAAACATGGGTAAAAATTGAGAGAAGGGAAGAGTGCCCCTGCACCTTTAACGCGTTTCACCCGCGGTCGGGCTTTTTCAAAGAGTGACATTACCTGGGCGCTGGACACTGAAATACCGGAAATAAACCGGACGTGACGTCACTCAGCCAATGAAGTGTCCGTATACCGCAGATGGCATTGTGGGAACAAACACTCATGGCTGAAGTGCGCACGCGCGGCATATGCAGGCATCACTGTCATGCGCAATAGAAGCTATGGTTAAAAACAAGAAACATACAGTTTGCAATCCGTTTTTCCATACATTAAATTGCTATTAGTTAATCTAAAGGCGCAACAGCCAAGAGTAACATGCATGTATATACAAGAATAATCACTAATTAATTTGCTTTAGTAACTGCGGATCGCAAACATATGATTGCAATAACAAATTTACAATGACAACTTTAAAAACAAGTAAAGGCAGGAGTTAGTTATAGATATTTCCAATACATTAGTATCTATATTGTTGACTTCCATCTATATTATGCATATCACAAAAGTGCAATAAAGTCATATTTTAATTCTAATTAGAAAATGGTAGTGACAGTAGTACCAGTACAATCTTATTCTGTGTTGATACCATATATAACAATAAATTCCAAACTGTTCTAATATGTAGTTGCGATCTAATTGTTCTCAAGGGGAGAAAAAATAATAAATAAAAAATGAATGAGGGTAGAAGGAAGTGAAGGGAATGGCGGAAGGAAGAAGGGGAGGGTGGAAAGGGTGGGGGATGGGGGGAAAAGGAGAGGGAAAAGGGGGGGGGGGAGGAGGAGGGGGGGGAACGGTTGGACGAAGGGGGTAAGGATGGGGATGGAAGAAGTCAAATAGGTAATATCAAATGCAAAGATGAAAATTATGTATATATAGCTTGATCATGAAACAAATATGTAAATATATAAAGTAATAGATATAATCTAAACTAAATCATCAAGATACAAGGAGCGTTGACTATGGTCCAAGATCTCCTAACATTGTGAATAATGTGGTCTATAATGTTGAAAAAAGAGAGAAATATGTAGGGAGACAAGTGGATGCATTGAGATAAGGATGTATCTGTGTATGCATGTTGTTGGTGTATAACCAATATTATTAACATGCATATGTATATGTATGTGTCCCTTGGTCTTCATCAGGGATGCGTAATGACTATTATAGACTATGTGTCGTGGCTGAGCTACATATCCGAACCACATGTGAGGAAACACATGTATATACAAGTATACAAAGATTCCCAATGACAAGAGAATGAAAAAGAAAAAGAAAAAAGCTAAAGAAAATGTTTTATCTCCCAGTCGACATTGATACCTTGTGGTGTCATGGTATCAAGTGTGAAGATCCAGAACATTTCCTTTTGGTTAAGGGTGTTCTGACGATCTCCACGTCTGACTGGGAGTGGAATGTGTTCTATCCCACTGAAAGTGAGAAGATCAAGTTTCCCTTTTGGACATTCCAAAAAATGTCTTGCCACTGGGAACCTCTGGTCCCTGTTCTTTATACTTCTAATGTGTTCCATTATTCTGAGCTTTAATGGACGTATCGTTCGGCCTACGTAGCTCATGCCACAACCACATGTCAAAACATATACCACATAGCTGGTGTTGCATGTGATAAAACTCCTCAATCTGATTTTGTGTTTATTGATTTTTGAATGTATTACCTTAATAGACTTGGCATATGTACAAACTTTGCAAAAGCCACATTTGAAGAAACCTGTCGGGGGAACAAAACCCTTAGTTTTTATCTGTGATTTTTTATACAGACTGGGTGAAATATAGTTTGACAGGGTTTTAGCTTTTTTAAAAACAAATTTTGGTAATTCCTCAATAAATGGCTTGAGCTTGGTATCTAATGTCAGGATATTCCAGTGTCTGGCTACAATAGAGCGGATGGAGTTGGCATGTCGACTGTGTTGTGTAATGAAGTACAATGGTGTTGAGGTTTTGTCACAATCTGTTTTCCTTTTCTTTTTATTCAATAAGTTTTTACGTGGAATATGAAAGTCCTTTTTGCAGTATCCCCTATTACAAAATCTTATTGCAAGTTCTTTTGATTGTTTTACAAATTGATCTGTAGTTGAACAAATGCGTTTCAACCTTAGAAATTGTGCTTTTGGTATGCCTTTGATTAGGGGGCGGGGATGGCCGCTGTCTGCTTTAAGAAATGTATTCCTTGAATTTAACTTCCTGAAAATATCAGATTGGATAGATTGACATGAATCAATGTATAACGATAGATCTAAATATTCAATTTTCTGGTGATGATAGGAGTAAGTAAAATGCAAATTGTAATCATTTTTGTTTAACTGATCCACAAATTCCGTCAGAGATCTTGTGTCACCTTCCCAGATAAGAAACAGATCGTCAATAAATCTCCGATAGAATGTGATGTTCTTACGGAAAAGGTTGGTGTGACTATAAATGTGCATGTGCTCCCAATAACCCATAAACAAATTAGCGTAAGAGGGTGCAAATGAAGTACCCATGGCCGTGCCTCGTGTCTGTAAATAATAAGTGGTATCAAATAAGAAATAGTTGTGAGTGAGTAAATATAAAATGGATTCTAAAATAAAATGGATTATAAAATAAATGAATGCAGTTACTAAAGCAAATTAATTAGTGATTATTCTTGTATATACATGCATGTTACTCTTGGCTGTTGCGCCTTTAGATTAACTAATAGCAATTTAATGTATGGAAAAACGGATTGCAAACTGTATATGTTTCTTGTTTTTAACCATAGCTTCTATTGCGCATGATAGTGATGCCTGCATATGCCGCGCGTGCGCACTTCAGCCATGAGTGTTTGTTCCCACAATGCCATCTGCGGTATACGGACACTTCATTGGCTGAGTGACGTCACGTCCGGTTTATTTCCGGTATTTCAGTGTCCAGCGCCCAGGTAATGTCACTCTTTGAAAAAGCCCGACCGCGGGTGAAACGCGTTAGAGGTGCAGGGGCACTCTTCCCTTCTCTCAATTTTTACCCATGTTTGAATAATGGAATTGTTGCAGCACAGTCCAGCCTCATCGATTTTCTCTGCATCGTAGTGCCCGCTGACTCATCTTTCCCCTCGGCATAAGGTGATTTCGCTCTGCTTGCATTCAGCTGGAGCACACAGACCTGACAAAAACACATGGACATATGTGAGTACTATCATGCTTAAAGTGAGCCGCCCCACCACCATTGGTTCAATTGGTCCTGGTGTATATGAGAGGTCTGAGGGGGTCCTAGGACTTCCCCCATACAACTCTCTCTACCCTTGCTTAACCGTGGTTTATCTAGGGGTTTATGCCTAAGCTCCAAGCATGCATCAAGGACAATATGTGTTCCGGTTTGCAGTGAACTATTACAATATAACTTTTTTGCATTAATGGGTATATGCTCTGTAGCACTAGTTAATTTTGGGGTCCGAACCTCAATATC
The DNA here is from genome assembly GCA_036426205.1 of Ascaphus truei. Lineage (NCBI taxonomy): Eukaryota > Metazoa > Chordata > Amphibia > Anura > Ascaphidae > Ascaphus > Ascaphus truei. The sequence goes on along the minus strand of WSYH01002657.1, from coordinate 13,738 downwards.
TTCTATTTACATTGTTCTTTCCATAGACTACTTTTGTAACCCTGGTGTATTGGGTATATTTCTCCTGTTTCTGAGTTTACCTATGGTCAGTTCCTTTGTTTTAAAGTTAAACACGTGTCGTTAGTGGGCTTACTATTGGACTCGTGTTCCAATTTGAACCTAGTGATAGATATCTGTGATTCATAAGGACCACAGAAAAATGAGAACGGCTAATAAGGCTCCCCGCAGAGCATTCCCACTACAATTTCGTCATCTCTCTGTGGGTTATACTTCCACCGGCCCAAATGATACATACATCTTACAATTATAACTTAAACACACGCTATAAAATTAAAAATATTGAGTCCTTGAAAAAATAAAAATAAATAAATGTTCGGGTCTCGGCCTGGAGTCTTATTTCCCCCGTAGGCAGCGGCTGTGTGTTACGCTGGGATGAGCTTTATTAAATGGGCCTTTTCTTCTGGGATGAAAAACGTTCTTGCGTAGAAAATGATTGACCATTAACCCCGTCTCGAGTAGGTGCACTTTCAACTTTGACTTTTGCCTAGAGAGACTCAGAAAATATATTAGTTGCATACTACTTGTTTTATTACCAATAACATAGTCCCTAATTAGTTCCTTAAAACTACTGATGGCCATAACTCATCCTATAAGTATCTCATAAGGAGATAATTTATACCTAAGAATAAATTTCCTTATCAATTTCCTTACCACTGTCTTAGCATTCGCATATAGACAGGTTTTGGTTAATTTCTACGCCTATCTAATAATCTAATACGATCTATCTGTAGATTACTTCAAATATCACACTGTTCCCATAAATCATATACTGACTTCACAAATGGTGGGGCTCACTAATCAATTATCTTTCCCTCCTTTTCACATATAACGCATGTGCTATGTGAACAGTATTTAACATTAAAATAAAGCAGGAGATCTATGTTAAAAACCTCATGCTTGGAATAAAACTTATTTACATACAAACAGAACACAGACACAAAACAAACAGAATTTCACACAATAGACCTGACACCTTTTGGGTATAAAATTTGCATTAAAAAAACCCCTCAAAACCTTACTGATTATAAATATATAATCTGCTTTAGTCTTTTGACAGAAACCTTTAAAACACAAAATAATGTCTGGTTTGCTGAGAGAACAACCTGTAGAATAAGAAATTATTGACAGATTTAAATTTGGAGAGAAAAAATGGTTATAAATGTATAAAATATTAAATATATAATCAACTTTGCAGAAAAGTAATTCCATTGAAAACTTTACATTAGTCAATTTAAAACTGTATTTGTCCAACTCCAGGCATACAGCAAGCTGAGAACTTTATAGGCGTCTTGCCAAACTCCCTGAACAAAACAGATAACAATGATTAATTACTGGAGTTTAACATACACTGCAATACACTTTGGGAGAGCTTAAAATATGAAGCTCCTTACACGGCCCGATACAGGATAAAATTTTACTGGTATTCAAAAATAAAACCTGGATTTTTTTTGTTAAACAGGAAATTATAGGCTTAACATACACTTTAAACAGTTTATCGTTACTGGTTACACACAAAAAGAAACAAAAATAATATACACAAAAATACCAAAACAAGGCAATGCAAAACCGTTTGATCCTGCCTGCAAACTATATTAATAACAATATCCTTCTCTCTCCCCATATTATAACTATCTTTTTAAAACCAATTTGAAAATACTGAGCTTCTACAGTAGTTAACTTTCATGTCTGGAATGTGTCCTGCCCGTTATTTCTGTGTCACATGTTCACCTAATTCTGTCTGTGGAAATTCAGGGAGAAAGAATGTCATTCTGTTTAAGGAAACAAATCGCCTGGCCAGTACGATAAATATCCTTATTTTTTCCAGTGACCGGACTGATTACAAAAAAATGGTAAAGATCCAATGATATTCCCAAATTTTGTCCTTTCTTTCTCCTCCTCTCTTTCCACGGACACCCAAACTCTCCTCTGCCCAGTGTTTGATTAATTTGTATTGTAGTGGGGGTGTACAACTTTATAAACAAACTTTCAACGCAAGCAATTAATTATATTCTTAATTTAGAAACACTTGCAAGTTCCGCGATAGTAATATATAATATATAATAAACTCACATATTATTCCTATTATTCAACTCACATAAGACTTTCACACAGGTAGGATTCCCTCAGGTTCTACAAGCATACAGGGATCAAACAATCAATGTTTTTACATAGTTATATCTTTAAATCTAATAAAACATTTTGAAACAAAGAAAACCTATACCTATTATATTGTAGATATGTTCTTAATGCAAGTCAATATGCACTCATACTCGGTTAATGTGGCATAAATTATTTGGGTTGCATGTCTTAACTTTAGATTGAAAAAATTATGTTTTCTGCTTTTATCTCTCCTAGGAGCTCTGCCTGACTTTCTAACATTTACTAATAACATTTAACAAAACAAAACCATCTCTCTGCCTACAATTTCTCCTACCATTCTTGGATCAGACTTTCCTTCGTCTAATTTTATTACCCTAAAAATATGCTTTTACTCTTTTTTTTTTTTTTTTTTTTTTTTTAGAACTTTGCAGTTTAGCCTAAATTTTTGTGGAGAAAAAAAACTAAATATCATTTAATTCTTATTCCTACAAAAACCTAATTTAATAAGAATATACTTTTCTATTCTTATTCTTGTAATTAATCTGAAAACTTTAAAACTAATTGAAAACAATTTTAGAATTCTATTGTAGCAAACATATTATGTTAACTCGCATAGCTGTGAACTGCTCACATTCCTGTGTAACATTCAATGAAAAAAAGGTGGGGGTTTCTGCAACTGTGGGCTGCAGACAATTACAAGAGGGACAGAGCTGACTTTTAGATTTTAAATTCAGTCCCTCATTTCCCTTCCTTAATCTCTACCCTTTTTGGTCCTATCATTCTTTACTTTTGTTAACAGATTTATTTCTTAAACACTTTCTGAGTCTTTTCCTTAACTTCTCTGCTCATTTGCATTCTCTACCACAGTAGCAATTTCTGACAATCTTTTATGCTCCCAACCAATACACACAGTCTCTACTTGCTTCCCAATTTCTGCATGTAAACCTTTCACATATACCGCCACTATAAGTGGTCTTGCGTTCGTCTCTACTTCCTCAATATCTCCACATGCCTTGATCATTTACAATAATCTATCGGCAACTTCACTTGCTGTTAATTTTTATTCAGTCAATTTGTCAATGTAAATGCCCCAATAATGACATTTTTTTTTTAACCTAACATTGTTATTGTTAGTCTTATACTTTATCTTGTCCAGCTTACTTCTGGACATGTTACTTGTGTTGGTCTTCACGATTATCTTATAAAGAAAACTTATCTTAACAACAGGCAATAATCCTAACAGAATATAACACCTTATCTAAATGTCTGTGATATAGGGAACCAACAGTCAGGCAAAAATAAAGTTCCTCTTATCCCCTTGGCCATTCTTACCATTCCTATTACCCATTATCGCAACACACTTATAGTCTCTCTCTCCCCCCCCCCCCTCCCCCCCCCCCCCCCTCCTCCCCCCCTCCCCCCCCTCTCCCTCTCCCTCCTCCCCCTCCTCAGGGACCCCCTGCTTCCTGAGTTACAGGCCCCGGTATGGGTCATCGGGTGCCAGTGTCGACGCCATCTTTATAGCATCCCATACGTGACGTGCCCGCTATAAAGATGGCGTTGACACTGGCACCGATGCCCCATACCGGGGCCTGTAACTTGGAAAGCAGGGGGTTCCTGAGCCACAAATCAATGCGGTTCAGCTCAGGGGACCCCCTGCTCCCGCACAATATTAAAATACATTAATGCTGCTTCATTACCATAGCGGATAGCCGCTAAGGCAATGAAGGGGTTAAGGCATAATAGCATGTTTATTGGGGACAATTGCCCCCAATAAACATTGCAATAAACAACATACACCACCTGTGCCCCCAACAAGCCCTATACCCCCATTACATATATAACATTTTTGGGATGCACAGCAATGATACTATAGGCCGACGGTGGCACTCGGGTGTTCACCACAGGCCTGCAGTACCAATTATGTGCACCCCAAAAAAAAGAACAACACATAAATACACCACCCTAAACACACACAGTATAGTAATGTTCAAAATTAATATTATCCACATATGGATAATAGTGAATTTGTCCATTTTAAATACATAAAGAACAATAAATACATTAAATACATATTGCACTCACCCATGTCCGGCTGCCACGATGAAGGCCATCCTCATCTTCATCACCGTCCATGCCCCCTCCGATGCTGCGAAACATAAACAAGAATAAAAACAGCAAATATAATGTCCCCTAACCCCTTAATCACCATAGCGGTTATTAACCGCTACAGTCATTAAGGGGGTTATCCCACCCTCACCCACCACTCGGGAGGTCTACTTACCCTCCCCCACTACCCCTCCACCCCATGAGGCCTAACCACTCTCACCCAATACCCAGCCGGGAGGCCTACCCACATACCCTTGGGACCAATACCCCCTTCTCCCACCCCCAGTACCCACAATAAAAACAATACACAGCCCCACAATAAACATCATTATATTTATTAAATACATAACCCACACCCTGTGCCCCCCCATAAATACATGATTTATTATTTTACATACAGGGTTAATACCCCAGGCCCATGGGAGTCCCCGGTGGGCCTGACGGGTCACCTCACAGACCTACAGTAGCCCAGCACCTGGTTTCAAACAGGGTTTGGAGGGCTGCGGGTGGTCCCCGCCAGGTGCCATGGTCGACCAGGTGGTCTCCGCGGGTCACCGTGGGCCACAATGGGGTCCCCACGGGTAGGCCCGTGGCTGTCTGGTGGGCCCCGGGTCAGAGGTGTCTGAGGGGCCTCGGGTGCTTCACACAGGGGTCTGGGAACCCTCGGGTGATCCCTACGGGTCTGCGGTGCCCTCAAAGGTGTGGGGCCACCGGTTCTTCCCCGCAGGTGTCGCCCATGGACCCAGCAGCCGTTTACCCGTGAGACATCCAAAGAGACCTCAGGTGGTCTCCATAGATCTCCCGCAGACCTGAGGAAACAACCCTGTATGTAAAAATAAATAAACATGTCCTATACATTAAATACATCAATCCCCCCCCAACACATACAGTACAATAATGTGCAAAATAACTATTATCCAGATAGGGATAATAGATTATTTGCCCTTTATTAAACACATTAAGTAGCATAATAAAAGAAATAAAGTTCTACTGACCTAATCAATATGAAGCCCCCTCGACAGCAAAATCCGTGTCTTCCGTTGCCAACAAAATACATAGCCAATACATTCTGATATCAATTAACCCCTTAATCACCTTATCGAATAATAACGCAAAGGTAATTAAGGGGTTAACCCACCCCTCACCCATTCATTTGTACAGTGGCTTCATCATGCAAATATATATATATATATATATATATATATATACTGTTACCTACCATACTACACTATATATATATATTTTTTTTTATTATATATCTATATATACTACACACACACACACACACACACACACACAACACACACACACACAACACACACACACACACACAACACACCACACACACACACACACACACACACACACCACCACACACCACACACACACACACACACACACACACACACACGATGAACCAATATACAAAGAAATGTTTAAGGGTTTAGTAAAACATGCATAAATAACAATACCACTTCTCCATATCTGCCACAGTAAAACAATTTCTATTCAATTTCTATTTCCTAATAAAATCATTCTCATCTGGCAATCAAAAGCATCAAATGCCAATCAAAAGATTGAGTTGACATTGTATACATGATGCATAAAATCTCTGCACCATGTACACTCTGCCATCCAATGTTAACAATAAAATATTCAAAAGAAAATACAATGAAATCCAAACATGTATACTATTTAAACCAAGAAAGGCAAGCGAAACAAATCACCATTAATTAATGAAATCCCAAAACAATTAAAATACCATCCAAATCAATTACACAATTAACTATTTTAATGGTTAAACAAATCCATTCTCCAAAAAAGTTAACATCTGACAAAATAGTAGTACCAAAATAAAACCACTATAAAAAATCAAGCCTCACCCTGACCTAAAGTACAGCATAGAACACCAAAAATTACATCTATCTAATTAAACATTACATTACACACATTTAAATAGTGCAAAACAAGCATTTCCAGCCAAATAATTTCTTACCCTGTCTGTATATATCGATAGACATACATACATACATACATACATATATACATACAGTGGCAAGAAATGAGAATAGAAAAAAATTGTATCACATACTGTATAATAAATTACAAAAAACAGTTAAAGTTCCAAAAAAATACTTTTCTTTTGTTAATTTACCATTAGCTGGCCCACTCACTGACTCCCGTTCAACACCAAGCTCTCCAATCAATCCACGCACAGCAACAGGAACCCATAAAATAACAAACCATAACAAAAGAAACTAAGACTTTTTTTAAAATCCAAAACGTCTACAGGATCTTGATCTGTGTTTTTCCGTCTTCTTTCTTGTTCTTCTGGGGTCTTCTGGGGATGTCAACCTTGCCGATGCTTCTCCCCCAGCAACTTGCCAACTTTAGTTGGCGGGCTGGATTGCTGTAAAAATCTCAATTCTAGAGTGCCGATCAGCAGCGAAAAGCTGATCGGGGCTACTAGAATTCAGCCGGTTTCAGAAAGTGCAGATAAGTGGCGAAAAGTGGCTTATCGGCACCCGCCTGCCGAAAACGTTTTTTCGGCTAAAAAAAAACAAACGATTTTTGGAGCTTACCGGCGCTTACTGAATCTGCAAGGCAATATTGGCGAGACAATGGCGAAAAACGGCTTTTCGGCGCTTACTGCATGAGGCCCATAGTGCCTGTTTGCGAATGGACCATATGTGTTTTTTAGTGCCCCTGTCTTCTCCAACTCCTTTGGGGTTAATAATTTAGGTTTGAAAAAGCTGATTCTACATGCTGTATATTTGTCCAAAAAAATGATCATTTCAATTCTGTTTTCGCTTGTATACAGGCACATTCTAAAATCTAACACATATAGATTAAGTAACCTCCAGAGCAGCACTGCCCACTACCAGCACCTCCAGAGCAGCACTGCCCACTGCCAGCACCTCCAGAGCAGCACTGCCCACTACCAGCACCTCCAGAGCAGCACTGCCCACTGCCAGCACCTCCATAGCAGCACTGCCCACTGCCAGAACCTTCCAGAGGACCACTGCCCACTGCCAGCACCTCCCAGAGGACCACTGCCCACTGCCAGCACCTCCCAGAAGACCACTGCCCACTGCCAGCACCTCCCAGAGCAGCACTTCCCACTGCCAGCACCTCCCAGAGCAGCACTGCCCACTGCCAGCACCTCCCAGAGCAGCGCTGCCCACTGCCAGCACCTCCAGAGCAGCACTGCCCACTGCCAGCATGGATCCACGCTTGTTAAGTGAGTAGAGGAGATATTTTGGTGTCTTTGAAATCTGCAAGAATGGAATATCTGATTATTTTGCAGTTATGCGAGTCAAACAATCAGCTTGTTTTCTTATAGAACCACCAGCAGGTAAGAAGATAATTATATTTATTTTATTTTCTGCCAGAAGGGCTAGTAATACATTTCTTTACAAGAGGTATTATATTATACCAATATCAGAGGAGGTGAAATCACAAGAAGAGCCCCCCCAGCTTTACATGATGGATTTTCCTTTTCTTATTGACAGGTTTCCCAGTGGTTGTGTTGGAGAGGTTAGAGATTAAATCAGAGAAAGAAGAGACAGACACAGAGGAACATGTGACCCCAATAAAGGAAGAAATAGATGCATTTCCTGTTTGTGGTAAGTACCCTTACATCCTCACTTGTCTTTATTCAGTATGTTTAAAATATGGACTGAAATGTGTACAATATTTTGGGAAATAATATTAAAGCATGCATAGAATTATAAGATACCTGTCCTAATGAAAAAAATAATTTGTCTAAGGTTTTATTGAGGATATTATTGTTATTGAGGTTTTAACATTGGTAGCTCCAAAATGTTTTCAGCACTAGGGATAAAAACTTCTTCAGCACTCAAAGGGTTACTAACAAAGTAAAATCAATCACTTCACCCCTCCCCCTCAGTATAGAGTATTTCTGTATTCTGATGTAACACGAAGCGCCCCCACTCCCAGCTTTACACGATGGATTTTCCTTTTCTTATTGCCAGGTTTCCCAGTGGTTGTACCGGAGAGGTTAGAGATTAAGTCGGAAAAAGAAGAGGCGAACACTGAGGAACATTTGACCCCAATAAAGAAGGAAATTGTTCCATTTCCTGTCTCTGGTGAGTACCTTTTCACCATTGTCTGCACAAAGGGATGTTATCTTGTTATAAGGAGCATGGTCACATTTAGCGAATATTCATGGTTCATTGCCTCTCACAGGAAGTCCCCAGGCCTGCTGGGTGTTCTGGGACAAGCCACATGCTGGTCCTAGCTGATTTGGAGGGTGGCTCCTCCTTCCCTAGTTTGAAGCTCACCCCTTCCCACTTTTAAATGGTTAAAGGTCACTCCTTTGCACCTTCCACACTCATGGGAACGTGCATACAGTTTGATTTCGACAAATCTAATACAGAGTGCTTTTCTTGGTATTATACAGGTTAATAAGAGCTTCAATCAGACTTGGAACTATGCAACTAACTTTGACAGATTTATTATAAATCATTCTTCCTGGTAATGTACAGGTTATTAAGAATCTATTTAAGTGTTAGGACCCTTGAGACGTGGTCTGCCTTGGAGGGGCTAAAGGGCTTACAACACTTTGGCCAAAGAGTTATTAAACTAAAAGACCATTTTATTCAAAAGATATATATATATAGGCACTGTACCGTGTATTAGTGTCATTGGATGTAGCACTGAGCTCTGTCTGTGTTTCATTCTCTGTCTCTGGTTTTAAATAACAAGCCACATGCAGTAGGGTTAGAAGTGCAATATGGCTCTCAGACACGTATAAAGTTTGGAATTGCAGAGTTATGGGTATCTGACCATCAATAGATGCGAAAAAACGCATTTGGGAAAACAAATTCAAGGGACCCTTCCCTAACTAACCTGGTTCCCCAGCTTAAACAATACCCTCTCATTTAGGGTCATTAGATACGCAATAATAGGCACAGTCTTTAGACATAGCTTAACTGATAGATGGGGACAGCGTCCCAAGAGTCCAGGCAATTCATCCGGACAGTGAAGGTCATGATGGGGGTGTCCTCACCGACTGGATAGACACATTACACATTAAACTAATTTTCCCTCCATTTTTGCACTTTCAGGTGTATGCTTCACCCTAGCCTCTGGAGGTGCTATTGCGTCAATACTTTTCACACTTTTCCGTGTGTATGCTGTATGCAGAACTGGTAGTCATACACCATAGGACAGACTTTACTCACAGAGTCTGTACTTTACTTCGGCTGGGCAGCCATTTTAAACCCCCACATTTATTTGTAAACCCACAGACTTTAGTGTCGACCCACATTCTCCACCATAAGTGACAAACGCCACCCTTGCGTAGCGCTGACGTCTGCCTGGGCTCTTACCGACACAGTCTTCTAGGGTTTATTTAGAAAAAACACAAGAATAAGAGGTAACAGTATAGTGCGTAACTCAGACTTCTGTCTGTTTTATTTCGTCCCAGTAAGGGACTGCAGATTAAATAGATACATGTTGGAGGCACTCAGCCATTAACCTTCAGCGGTTTACTCATATCAGTGTCTTAACTCTATGCCCAGGACATACTTGAAAACGAGAGGCAACTCTCAATGTATTACTTCCTGGTAAAATGTTTTATAAATAATAAATAAGTGACACTAAACATTTCAAACACCGTCACTTTAAAAAACAAAAGAAACCATAAAAGTAACACCTATCCCTTTTTAGGGATCTAACTGTACAGTAGTATCAGCCTCTCTAACGGTTGCTGGGCCAACTAACCTGGTTCCCCAGCTTAAACAATACCCTCTCATTTAGGGTCACTAGATGCACAATAATATCTAGTCTTTAGACATAGCTAAACTCAGCGGTGCGCAAACTGGGGGGCGCAGGATTATTTAGGGGGGGCGCAGGCTGCGTGTGGGGAAAACTGGGGGGCGGGCAGAGCTGTGCACATGCGGCCAGAAGCTCCGTGCTGAGGCTGCTTCCCTGCTCCTTCTTGCAGAGGGGGCGGGGCTTTGCTGCGGGGCCTTCACTGCACACAGACAAGCCCTCCTCCTGTCTGTTACCCCCCCCATTTTCAGCAGCACATGGGGGGACCTGAGCAGGCTTAGTTACTCCCTCCCCCCACCCATCAGGTGTGTGTGTGTGTATGTATATATATGTGTGTGTGTGTTGTGACAAACGGCTTACTCCGGGGCTCCACCGTCAGTCCGGGACTGTTTTTAGGGTAGGTTAAATGACGAGGCGTCACGTGCTGTTCTTTTAAACAGGGTATACCTGGTTTATTCAGTCCCAGGCACTGAGACTGCCACAGTGCATACAACAGAAACAAAAGCAAAACAAAAAGTTGCTCACCTGAGCGATAACTTAACTTAAATATTCCCTAACTCAGGGTTGAAGTGGCTTTTCCACTTCCACCAACAAAATAAGTAACTTCACAGTTTTAGACCAAAAAGAACAGAATGTTTTACCCTGTTTGGGGAGAGGCTTTTTCCCTCTCTACTTCCAGCAGCCTTCCTGTCTCCAGGCTCTTGGGGAGAGGGGAGAGGAGACAGGAAATAGGTCTTAAGTACCTGATTTCTAATTAGCATGACAGGTGACAGAAATCAGGCAGCAGACAAACTCTGGTCTGGATTGCTCATCCCTCAGTTCCAGCACTTGCCAAACTGTGGGATGGAGTGCATGTATTATGAGGCTGCACTGTTCAGCCTAAACAGGACAGAAACTGTTCAGTATCCTGGGAGCCCTATATATGGAATTTATTACCATCCCCTGGTTTCTGTCACATATCCTCCCCCCCACCTCAGACCCCGAGGGATGAGCGACCATGGATATTAGGGAGTGCATCCTTGACAACCCGTTGGCATTGCCATGTTTGTGCCCTGACCTGTGTTCCACAGAAAATTTAAAGGGTTGCAGGCTTAGGAACCACCTGGTCACTCTAGCATTCTTCTCCCTGTTTTGACACATCCAGGTAAGGGGTGCATGATCTGTGACCAACTGGAATTTTCTCCCCAACAGATAGTATTTGAGCGTCTCTACAGCCCACTTTATTGCGAGACACTCTTTCTCGACTATGGAGTAATTTTTCTCCTGGGGATTTAGTTTCCTACTTAAATAAAGGATGGGGTGCTCCTCACCTTGAGACTCCTGGGAGAGTACCGCCCCCAGCCCTACCTCAGATGCGTCGGTTTGGACTACGAACTCTTTGGAGAAGTCAGGTGTGACCAACACTGGTTGGGCACAGAGAGCTTCTTTCAGGCTTCTAAAGGCCTGCTCGGTTTCGGGGGACCACTTTACCATTAGCGGTCCTCTTGCTTTTGTGAGGTCGGTTAGTGGGGTTGCCTTAGTTGCAAAATTGGGAATAAACCTTCTATAGTAGCCAATTAATCCCAAAAAGGTCCTTACTTGTTTTTTTGTAACTGGCCTTGGCCAATTTTGTATCGCCTCTACTTTGAGTGTTTGGGGTTTGAGTAAACCTCTGCCAATAGAATACCCCAGATACTTGGCCTCCTCCAGACCAATAGTGCATTTAGCGGGGTTAGCTGTTAGTCCAGCAGACCGAACTGCGTCGAGCACAGCTTGGACCTTTGGAAGGTGGGATTGCCAATCTTCACTATGGATTACCACATCATCCAGGTAGGCGGCAGCATACAGAGCATGTGGTTTTAAAATTTTATCCATCATTCTTTGGAATGTGGCGGGAGCTCCATGTAAGCCAAAAAGCAGCACCCTATACTGAAAGAGGCCGTCTGGGGTTGAGAAGGCTGTCTTTTCTTTTGCCCTTTCTGTGAGGGGAACCTGCCAGTACCCTTTTGTTAGGTCTAGGGTTGTGAGATATCGGGCTTTGCCCAGTCTCTCTACAAGTTCATCCACCCTGGGCATAGGATAAGTATCAAATTTTGACACCGCGTTTAGTTTCCGGTAGTCATTACAAAACCTCGTTGTACCGTCTGGCTTTGGGACTAAAACTATAGGGCTGTTCCACCCACTTTGGGATTCCTCAATTACGCCTAGTTTTAGCATTATTTTTAACCTCTAAACTTATAGCCTCTCTTTTGGCCTCTGGGATTCGGTACGGTTTAAGGTTAACTCGGACCCCCGGTTCAGAGGCTAGGTCATGTTTAATTACGCTAGTTCTACCTGGCTGTGTAGAGAAGACTTCTTTGTTTCTTCTCACTAAATTCTGGACCTCTCGTTTCTGATGAACGGATAGGGTTTCAGCTATGCTAACCTCTGGGTCAGTTTCTTGATTCTCTGACGGACCTGGGGGTACTAGGGTTAACAAGACCTCTCTATCTTTCCAGGGCTTAAGTAGGTTTATATGGTAAATTTACTCAGGTTTCCTCCTACCTGGCTGTCTTACCTTATAATTTACTTCTCCCACTCTTTCCAAGACCTCATATGGCCCATGCCACTTAGCAAGGAATTTACTCTCTACGGTGGGGACCAGAACTAGTACCCTATCACCTGGAAAAAAAAATTCTAACCCTAGCACCCTTATTATACGTATTCCTCTGTGCTTCTTGAGCTTTTTCCATGTGTTCCCTCACTATAGGTAGGACTGCAGCAATGCGGTCCTGCATCTGGGCAACATGCTCTATTACACTTCTGTAAGGGGTAACCTCGTGTTCCCAAGTCTCTTTGGCTATATCCAGTAAGCCCCTTGGGTGTCGGCCATACAATAGTTCAAACGGGGAGAAGCCTGTGGATGATTGGGGAACTTCCCTAATGGCAAATAACAGGTATGGTAACAAACAATCCCAGTTTTTCCCATCCTTATCGACCGACCGGCGTAACATGCTCTTTAAGGTTTTATTGAACCGTTCCACTAAACCATCTGTTTGTGGATGATAGACTGAGGTTCTGAGATGCTTGATTTTTAGGAGTTTACATAACTCTTTTGTTACTTGGGACATAAATGGTGTTCCCTGGTCAGATAAGATCTCTTTAGGAATTCCGACCCGGGAAAACAGAACTTCTAACTCTTTTGCTATGTTTTTAGCAGAGGTGCTACGTAGGGGAACTGCCTCCGGATATCGGGTGGCATAATCTAATATTACCAATATATGCTGATGTCCCCTAGCAGACTTTATTAGGGGTCCTACTAGATCCATAGCAATCCGGTCAAATGGTACATCTATTATGGGAAGGGGTACCAATGGGCTGCGGTACGCTTTGAACGGGGCAGTGATCTGACATTCTGGGCATGAGGAGCAATAATTTGTAATTTCCGCCAGAACCCCAGGCCAATATAAGCTTCGGAGAACCTTTTCTTTTGTCTTTTCCACCCCTAGGTGTCCCCCCAATGGGTGACTATGTGCGAGGTGTAATACTACATTACGGAATGTCCGTGGTACCAACAATTGTTTAGTTGTAATTGATTTCCTTTTATCAACCCGATATACTAGGTCATTCTCTACCTCGAAGTAGGGGTAGGCAAGTGACCTGTCCAGTTGGCCAGGAGTACTATTCTGGTCCCGTATATTCCCCCTTGCTA
>WSYH01002656.1:0-81986 GCA_036426205.1 Ascaphus truei | reverse complement strand
CAGGGGTCCGTTCCTGAGTTCACTGCTGAAGCGTTGTTTCCTGTGGCTGCCTGCTAGTTCCATGCGGGGGCCCGTTCCTGATTTCTGTGCTGAGGCGTTGGTTTCCCGACGCTGCCCTGCGGTGTACTTCGGCCAGCCTGCTGTCTCCTCCTGCTGAGACCGGCGTCATGGGCCGAGGCCGCTCCTCACGAAGAGGCCACTCCCGCGCTCACGCTCCTAAGCTGAAGCGGGGATCTCCTGACTACCTGTTGCCGAACTCCTGCTTGAATAACGACGATGCTGCCTTCTCCAATCCTGACCCTGCTACGTACGACTACGAAATGCGCACTCCGGATCTGTCTGCGCGGACTAAGGTCGGTGATTATATAACCCCACCTCAGCCCCGCGGTCCGGTCCCGGTTTGTGGCGAGCACAATCGTAACACCATCACAGACAGGAAAAAGGGCTGATTTTTTCTAAGTGTCACCCTTGCCGATGCTTCTCCTCCACCAAGTTGCCAACTTGAGTTGGCGGGCTGGATTCCCGATAAACTCTCCATTCTGGAGTGCCGATCAGCACCGAAAAGCTGATCGGGGCTACCTGAATTCAGCCGGGTTCAAAAAGTGCCGATAAGTGGCTGCTGCCGATAATTTTTTATCGGGAAGAAAAGTTGCCGATAACTCCCACTTATCGGCGCTTACTGAATCGGGAAGGCAAAAAATGCCGAAAAAAGCCCTATCGGCGCTTACTGCATAGAGCCCTATATCCTTGCATTTGTGTTTCTTCATATGAGGATCTACAAAGAGTCTGCTGACTTGGAGAATCTTCTACTTGGAGTTACAGTATTATGTGTTTTTCAGTGCTAACTAACACTGGGTTCATTTGCACATATTAACTGTTTTATTACTTTGCGCCATGAACACTGTTTTGTTTAGGTTTTTTTAAATTGCGGTTTTGGGGAAAACCGCTGGTGTTTAGGCTACAACTTGATTACAGCAGCGGCAGCTCTTATTCGAGCAAATGCCGCTGGCTGTATGAGGCTGGGAAGCGGGTAGCCGCGGCGCGTGGCGGCGCACTGTGACGTCACAGTCACAGGCGCGCCCGGCTTCCCCGTCTTCCCCAGGCTTCCCCGACACCCCTGGTGTCATATTCTCTAGCCTGCTGTACCTATGCTTTGCCACCGGGACTGCTGCCACTCTAATGTCTTGTTATAGCCTGCAGTACCTAAACTTGTCCACCGGGATTGCTGCTGCTAAACTAGGAACATTCCAGAACCTGTTACCTGACACCTCTGCACCTGTGCTCCACCTCTCAGCCTGCCTATATAAACCTCCCTTTCCTGTTCCTCCTTGCCTGTTTATACTGGTTCCTTAGCACCTGCAAGGTTCTTGTGTTTACTGCTGTGTTAGCTTTTGCTATCATCCTGTTCCAGTTTCCTCGTTGCCGACCTCTGCTTGTTTCCTGACTTCGCTACCTGCCGCCTGCCTCGGACCCCTGCTTGTGACCCCTACTTCGCTCCCTGCTGTTCCTGCTACTGGGATCCACTTCAGCCGAAGTTCAATCCTTGACACCTGGACATCAAATTAAGGTAAGCGGGGGTGCGGGGAAGCAGAGGGGCAGAGCAGAAGCCGGGCTCGGGGTCCGGAAGGATAGTAAATTGCGCGCGAGGTGGAGGGGGGGTGCGTGTGGGAAACGCGGCGGCGCGCGGATATTACTGGCGGCAGCTGGGGTAGATCCCGGCATGCCGCCGGCATTTAGTGCGATAAAGTATGTCGCTACTGTATATCACAATATTTGTTGCGCTTTATTATAGATTTTTCACGTGTATAATTATGATTGTATGCTTGTTTTTCTTGATGTTATTTGGCTGATTGATCATTTTCGTTAACCTGTGATTCTCAGGTGCTCTTGGTTCAATCAACCAATGGCGATGTTGTTATATGTGTATATAAGATATTTACTTTTTATTTATTTATAAAATGTTTTACCAGGAAGCAATACATTGAGAGTTACCTCTCGTTTTCAAGTATGTCCTGGGCATAGAGTTAAGATGACAAATAATACATGGTACAAATACAGTTACATAAGTGAACAGGGTATACATTATATACAAGACATTGCATGCACAGTTAAAGATAATATATATTATAGGTGTATGTAACAGTTACAGACTAGATTAAAATGTGAGGCAGCTTAAGTTTTGAAAGAACTTAAACTGGTAGGTTGTTCCAGTTTTGGGGTGCACGGTAAGAGAAGGAGGAGCGTCCAGCTTCTTTGTTGAGCCTTGGGACCATGAACAGTCTTTTGGAGTCAGATGTCAGATAAGTGCTGCATGTCGTAGGGGTGAGGAGCTTGTTCAGATAGATGGGTAGCTTGCCCAGAAAGTATTTGAAGGCAAGACAGGAAAGATGAACTTTGCGCCTAGACTGAAGTGATGACCAATCTAGTTCTTTGAGCATTTCGCAGTGATGTGTGTTGTAGAAGCATTGTAGAACAAAACGGCATATCTGAATTGTACAGGGTGTCAAATTTGCTAAGTTGGGTTTGGGGTACCAAGCCGTATACTATGTCCCAATAGTCGATAATTGGCATTAGCATCTGTTGTGTGATACGCTTTCTGACCAGCAGAATTAGGGAGGATTTGTTCCTGTAAAGTACACCTAGTTTGGCATAGGTTTTGGATGTCAGGGTATCAATGTGCATCCCTAATGTTAAGTGGGAGTCAAACCATATGCCCAAGTATTTAAAACTAGTAACAGGAGTTAGGGTGGTGTTAGTGTTGGTTCTGATCTGGAGCTCAGTCACTGGAAGCTTTAAAAATGTAGTCTTGGTCCCAAATACCATTGTTACAGTCTTGTCAGTGTTTAAAAACAGTTTGTTTTGGGAAATCCTTTTTTCGAGTCTCAAAAAGTCAGATTGAAGTATGTGTTCAAAGTCGGGGAGGCTATGGCTGTGTGCATATAAGATTGTGTCATCTGCATACATGTGTATTCAGGCTCCCTTACAAGCTGTAGGAAGATCATTGATGAACACTGAGAAGAGTAGGGGCCCGAGAACAGAGCCTTGCGAGACACCACAGGTGATATCCAAGGGGTTGGAGTTAGGGCCTGAGATGAACACATGTTGGGATCTACCTGATGTGTGCACAGATAGCTTTTTATTGCCCCTGACGAAGATCCCACACTAGGAACGAAACGCATAGGGTTATTACATTGTGCATTTATTTGTAAGTGCCCTTATTCTGTCAAATCCACTCTCCGATCATTGACTTGGTTAAATGGCAAGATGGTGGAATCACATTTGTCTAATAGCGGACTCATTCTTATACTGTGTCTGACATTACAGTAACGAGATCTGGACTACCGATCGCGGGATTCCACTGCTGGAGTTACAACCCGGCAGACGAACGTGGGATTCTACTGCAGGAGCAGCAACCTTGCTGATGGATGATTTCAATCAGAGAGGGAGACGCCGATTTGCCTTCTGATTATTTGTGTGGTTACATACATACACACTGCCCAATTTTATCTGTTACATTGTAAGTAGCCAATTTTCTACCTGCGTATAAAATTGCCTTTTAGTACTTCACTATTGTGGCTTTTTCTTCATTCTCTTTAGGATTGAAAGGAGTTGGGACCTTGTTACCACCTTGGACACCTTCAGTTGATACACTGTATATTTTATTTTAGAATTATCTATTGATCTACTGATTGGCACCCTTAATTCAATTTTGTCTGGATATATATATAGATATAGATATAGCTAGATATATAGATGTAGATATGATATTGATATCTATATATTAATATAGATACATATAAGTAGCGGGCAGCGGCTTCAACTATTATTCATAATTCACTCTTCCCACGCCTTTCAGCCATACCTATAGCACTCACAAAGAACAGAAAAGAAATTTAAAGACAATCGCACTGAACACTTACAAAGTGAAAACAAGACAAAGATGTTAACAAAACAACACAGGACAAACCTCTCACAATACACAACTACTCTCTCAGTCAATATGAAATATGTAAATCGCCCAGCTCTGTGTGTCTCTCTCTCCCAACAACACAGAGAATGAATAAAAATACACGCTGCCTTTAAATGGGTCGCTCAATCAAAAACATGCTTGCTTCGGCAGATTCAGCAAGAAGTTTCCTTGACGAACCTAACACCACCTCGCCATGCACGCCGATACACCTGTGTGTGATCGGTAAATCATCGGCAGAGTGGGACCAAATGTTTTCGGCTTGATTCGGAAGGGATTCGGCACTTATTGCATACGGGAGGGAAAATCGGCAGAATCATGCCGATAATGAACACTTGGCGAGAGGACTTTTTCGGCGCTTACTGCATAGAGCCCAAAGTCAATTGCTTCACTACGTTTCAATGCCATAAACCTTTAATTACAGGCGTGTTCACAGAAAAATAAAAAAGGGGTGTGTGTGGCAAGCACACGCATTGTAAATGAAACTTCTTTGTGGTGTGTCACTGAAATTGTATTTTGGTGTTTTTGATTGAATGAAAGACTTTTGAGAGTATAATTATGTCAGTGACAAAACACAAAGAAGTTTCACCTAAAATGCGCGTGCTCGCCACACAATTTTTTTTTTTTTATCAAATGATCCTCCACATCACGACCGTGTGACAATACAGGGCACCAACCTACTGTATGCTATCTACCATATATAAGTGTAACAATACAAGTCATCTTTCTGAATTAACCAAATACCTTCATGTTAAATTATAAAATAAAAAATAAATGTTTATTTTGTCCTAAAAATGTAATGAAACTGAAGATTTGTATTAAAGCAGCAATCCCCCCAGAAGCCTATGAGTTTAACTCATATCATTTTAGTATATTGTCCCCTGAGCATGTCCTGCTCTTTAAAAAATTATGTTTTTCTACTGTTAAAAAAAACATGATTAAACTTTAGACTGTAATGATCTCCGGGGAGAGCTTAATTTGCCTATATCTAATGAAAGAAGCATTAAAAAAATGGTGATCAGCACAGATTGCTGCTTTAACTATTATGAATTATAACAAGCACTAGTAAATGTAATAACTTGTCAACAAATGCATTATAATATTGACAGAGGTATTGTTGCATGAGGCATTTTAATTGCATTTAAGAGATTAAATGTCTGTAATTAATCTGTATTGATCATGAGTGTTCTGTCAATGCCAGGAATAATTAGTCTGAGCATATGGCAGTACTGAGGAATATTGTAAAAAGAAAGAAGAAGGTGCACAGAAATAATAGAAATACAGTAGCAAAATGATTCCCAATACCAATAAAAAAAACATCTAAATAGTTCAAACATGTCTGACGGGAGTAAAGCACACAATCAAATACAATCTACAGAAAGAACATTTGACAAATGTAATAAAGCAATGCAAAATGAAAACATACTGAAAGGTTATGTAACGGTGTTTCTGGCCCGGCCTGACCCACCCAATCTCACATTGGCCCCTGTGGTCTAACCGGACCCCATTACAGGGTGAATATGCCTGACGGTGCACCTGCTGGCTACAGGACTCCTGAGTCTCCCGCATGATGGTGTGTGGGGAGAACCCGTCTAGACAGGCAGCTGAGGTAGTGTGTGAGTCTCACCTAGTTCCAGTGCAGCGCCTCCGCCTCACCAGGGCCCCTGCGTCCGCATGGGGATGATCCTGACGAGGAACTCCTCGGTGGTGCAACCTCCTGTGTAATCATTGGACTCTCACACACAGGGGTTTCTCTGATCAGCTCCATCTTTATTGTCACGGTGGGCATAGCTGCCCTCCACAATGGGGTGTATTTAGCCGATCATCTCGCCCGTGCTCCCCTTTGATAGGTATGTCACCTAGATAAGGGATTCACTATTCCCGCAGGAATCACTGCCCTGTGCCAGGTCCCTGGACACAGTCTCCCATGGAGTTACTATAACATAACTGACACTCTGCAGAACTTGAACTCCTTCCTCCACTGTACTAGCCTTGAACTTTCCAGCAACTAACTCTTAGACACAGTGCTGTGCCTTATGTAACTTCTGAGGCTGACACACCTCTGACATCACTAACCATGGAGTCAGAGCATGTGACCAGTCCCATCCATACACAGGGCACCCCACCAGGGTGTGAGGGAAAACCTCCATGATTACTGCTGGCATGCCCACACTTACCAGGCCTTGCTGCCAGCAGAAGAGATGACTGTAGGCATTTTACATGACCGCTACAGTTATAAACAATAAAGACATATATGCCCATATTTAATAAGCGGTGCTAAGCTGTAAGGCCCTTTCTGGGTGCATTAAGTGAATGAGTTGTAAAGTGGCTTATGACTTAGCCCTGCTTGGTAAATACTGTATGTCCTAAAGTTGCGGCCCATGTCAAATCTTGGCAGTTCTGGCACTGAAAGTAAGAAACATATAATAAAATAATAAGATGTCATTCTTCTTCATTAGATGAACTCATCAAACCAAATGTAGGACTCCATGATTCGATGGGAAATTATAATGTAGAATAATACATCGATTTCATGTTGAGTCTTTCATTACAATACCCTTTCTTTTACTCAATTGCTTAGCACATTCTATTATAACGTAGGTTGCATGCCAGCCCTTGGCGGATTTGCATTGTAAGGCTT
Organism: Ascaphus truei; assembly: GCA_036426205.1. Lineage (NCBI taxonomy): Eukaryota > Metazoa > Chordata > Amphibia > Anura > Ascaphidae > Ascaphus > Ascaphus truei. The sequence goes on along the minus strand of WSYH01002656.1, from coordinate 75,378 downwards.
TCTTCCCTAGAAATGTAAGACAAGATATGGTGGTGTTAACTTGCAGGGATTTAAAAATAAACAAATGTGCCTGCAGCTTTCATGTGCCTGATGCACAGTAACTGCTTTTTGTTTTATTTCTCAATAAATACTTTATTCTAGTAGTATGACTATGTATCAGAAGCAGACTCCATGTAGATCGTTTTGTACACAATTAAGAATAACCAGGCATCAATTTTAAAATAATTTTCATTTGACCACTAAAGATGAAGCTATTTTATATAAAATATACTTTCATAATCACTTCTGTGAAACTGATTAACTCTGCATCTAAACAATGACCAACTTCTATATCTTCTATAGCCATGGCTGGTCCAGACTATCTTTCTGCCCTCCTGTCACATAAGCCCTAGTAGCTACAGGCAGTGACAGGCTATCCTGTGGAATTTACCCCCCTCATGCAGCCTTCCTGAGTGGCAAGAGAGGAGGTGACACTGGGTCTGTGTTGCTGCCAATCATGGTGCAAACCCTGTGCCCTCCCGTTTCTGCATTAGGGAGGATGCATTCCAAATTAAAGAGTGCCTTCCCACCCGGGGAAGATTGACGAGCTCAAGCCCCTCCTGGGGCTTGGAGAACCCAAGATCTGTGCAGAGCACAAGGCCTCAATATTACATGCAGGCCAGCACCATCCAGGGGTCTGAAACCCATTCTCCACTAATATGCAAACACTGTGATACCACCTGCAGTGGCTGCACCAAATAAAGATCCTTTTTATATACTTATGACTAAGTCGCAGTATATTGGACAGAAGTATATGAGAAAAGGCTGTCATGGAGGGGACTGCCTGTCCTGTTCCCCACAACATCGCGGAAGCTCATCTCTCCTGGACCCTCACAGGTAACCAGCACCACACGGAGCTGTAGCCTATACAAGATCTCCCTGAGGGTAGGGGGGGGGGGGGTTAGCAGTGCTACAATTGGAGGCGCTACTGAGATGCAGCAAAAGGGCAGGCTTTTAAGGACATTGCAGCTGGCAGTAAAAGAGGCCGGGGCCTGGCCCCTGATGCTTCCCCAGTGGCCCTGGGCACCCATCTGCGTTAAGGAAGGGGGGGACCTCTCTCTGACGGGAAATCCAGGGAGGGGATTACCTAGACCCTTACCAAGGAAAGACTGTGTTGGGGTGTACACTGAGGGCATGTTACCAGGGAGCGTGGACATCCTACATCATATTCAAGACAAGTACGGGCCCTTTAAGTTGTAGCTAGGGACCCTGTGTACCTGTGGACGATGAACTGCTAGTTGGGGCGTACCCTGAGAGCATGATACCAGGGAGCGTTAACCCTTCATCAGAGAACAGACCAGTGGTTGGGGTGCACCCTGGCAGGAAATCCAGGGGGCGTCACCGTGTACCCTTCAAGCTGCATAACAGAACATACTGGGGCCAGGGCTCTTTTCAGTTGTTGCTGGGGACCCTGGGTACCTATGATTGTGCTTATGGGGGTGCACCCTGTGGGAAATCATCCAGGGTGCATGATCCCCGCATCTCACTCAAAATAGGGATGGGCCCCTTTCATTTGGAGCTGGGGGACTTTGTGCACCTTTATTGCTATGGACTGTGCTATTCTACAATGTAAAATGTGAGGAACGGGCCCCTGAGGCGTCACCAGGGACTCTGCTGTGTACTCTAAAATGGAGTCCACCGCATGTGCTGCGCAACCAAGATCCGCGTGGGTTTTGCAAAAGCCAGCTGCAAGTTTTGCAAAAACAGCTGCATCCTGTTTGGCGGCAAAATCTGTCACCGCCCATCACTGTGACTGGCTCAGCCGGAGCCTGGTCCCTACTTGGTTCGCCCTGCCCTACTCAGGGCAACACTCCAAGAACCAATCCAGGACTGTGTCTCTGCTATGGGAGGAGTTCACCACACCCTGCTGGACTTTAGTTCTGCGGAGCTGAGAGAGAGAGAAGAGCTGCCTTGTCTAGCTGCTAATATTCTACCTCATCTACCTCATTTCAAAAACAATGTCGGAGCTGGAGCTGACAAATTATAATTATTATTATTATAGTCACTATCTATGGCCAACACCACCTGTTGTGTGTCCCCCAACTGCCGGCTTCCAGGGGGCGATGCAAGCCCTACCGTGCGGTGCCAGCACTGCCGGGCCCTGTACATGCGGCCTGCCAGCCCTGTACCACCTTCTGCTGTATTTCATCCAATAGACCAGGCCTCCACACCATCCGGTGCGGCCCCTGCGGTCTGTTCTACGTTGGTGCCCCTGTCGGTCTACGATCAGGCCCTACTGTCGTGGGATGCGGCCTGCAGCAATCTATACCTCGCAGGGCCACCTGTGGGCCCCGCTACCTGCTCAACCAGGCCCCAACGTTCCGGTGGCCGAGACGACTACCGTGATACAAGTCTACAAATGTTCTTTCTGTCCCCAGTGCTTCTGCTAACACCATGGGCCCTAGTTGTAATCCCATTGGGGTGTTAACCAAGTTCCCCAGTGATAATCTGTCCCCTGGCATGTCAACAGATCTCAGAGACTGGGGTTTTGAGGGAAAAGATGGGTGGTCAGATGATGATTCAGAGGGAGAAATCCCTGCGTCTAGCCGGATACCGGTAGTTAGATCCCCGGGGTCATTCAGATCGTTTAGGGAGTCATCCTTGTCCCAACAGTCAGCTACGTCTGGTGTGTTCTCCCAGTAGTCCACACGTAGGGGGTTCCTCGGACTGAGGTTCTAAGTGGTGGGACCCAATGTTTTACGGCTACTCCGCAAGTTTAAATAGAACATGGCTACTGCTGGTGGATGGTCCTATAGTGGACCACTGGTGGGCGGAAGGTCAACTTTCACAAGAGGAAATAGCTGAAGCCCTTTGTAAGAAGATGTCCGAGATTAGGGGGTGGGGAAGGGGTAGGTGAGGGGAAGGGGAATAGCAGTGCTACATTCTATTAAATGTTGTACGTATTTATAGCTTAGGGAGAAGTGTTCTGAATGCTTCATTGGTACATTTTTATATCTAAATTCTGGCTCCTAAATAACATTTTAAGATGGAATATTTTAAAGCAAGTGAATTGATCCAGTTATGTTTTCTGTTACAGATAAAAGCATTTTGAAAGCTTGTAGTTTAATTGCTGACTTGGTTGTAAAGAAAATAATTTTACATGCTACACTCACACATCAACAAAGTTTAACTATAGGTATTTAAATCCAGTGAATTCCTGTGATTCATTTTTATTTAAAGCTCATTGCAATAATGCAGTCTGGGGTTATCCTTAATTGTGTACTATAGACTTCAACATAATATATTGTTTCAACCAACCAAGCAACTGATAATTTTTACTGATGTACAGTATCCAATATTTTATAAACATTTTATTAAACATATTCTAACCAACAAATGCAAAATAATTGATTTTGCAAATGCACAAGCACTAAGGTAAAAGACTGATAAATACTGCTTTGCAATGATAGAAAGTCGCCTATTCACACAGCAACTGATGACCCTTATTTACCACATCGTAGTGCAATGATTGGAGGAGCCTTAGGGACTCCCAAGAAGACAGTGTTCTCCATAACTGCTCTAAATGAGGCAGTGAAAGGGATGTGAGCAGCTATGGGTTTCCATGGGGAGGAGTCTCTGCAGCATTAGTGTTCCTGCCCATAATGTTGCTGTACAGTATGTGCACAAAGAAACTGCGTACGAAGATACACATTCTGGGAGCAAAGCTGGCCTATACAGCTAAGCATGTAAATGTAATATGTGGAGTCCTATGATTAACCTAACAAATAGGTAACCAGTGCAAGTTCCATACTGCTTTAATATTGTACAATATATTGGGATATGTTCTGCATGGCATAATCCTTATTTGCTTAAAATATTGTGGTTGAAACAAACAACAGGGTGAATATTTATTGTCATTACACTAGGCCAGATCCACAAATAATATGACGTTAACCTAATTTAACTACACATTAAGACTAACAGCGTTTTTTCAGAGGACAGTCACAATGTTAAGCCATGTTTTCAGCCATACAGAGAAATTTATATTTAAATACCGATAAAGCTATTTTGGTTAACAGAGAGACTTCACCAAACATAGCTAACTTCGAGAATCTCCCACCCATACCCAGAAATAGGCTATTTTCAGGGTCTGGATGGGTGTAACTCCACAGTTAGGCATGGTTTAACGGACATAGTATTATTTCCTGGTGTTATTTCCCTCGCCTCTTTTTCTGAACTTGAGCTAAGAACCTATTTCAGGGTCAGGATCGGAGTAATGTCAAGACATCCTTAATGCCATTTTATTGGAAGATAATATAACATTATTAGAAAATAATGCAACGTTATACCACAGCCATGCTGCGTTAAGCCTATGCTCATGAGATGTACTGTTGTTCACACATTGTTTTTGACCAAATTAGATTTGAGCACACTATGTTAACTCTTGGAACATAATGTCCAGTCTTGTTGTAGGTAACAAGGAGAGAAGCAAAAAGAAGCTGCATCACACCACCAAATTATTGAGAGGAGAGAGGGTAGCTGTTTGAAAAAATCTTCAATTTATTGTAAAAAAGACGGAGAACAGCCAGTCACACTGACATGTTTTGCGCTGTGCGCTTTCTCAAACACTGCAAAGGGCACGTGCAAGTTATTTCATACATTTGTTACAAAGAAAGAAAAGAAATTATTGTTTATTCATCTTTTTCTTACACTAATTTGTGTTGTTCTATACCCGACTGAGCCCCAGTTCTCCCTATCTCAGGGAATTCTATCCATTGTTGTAGGTAATATCACATTATGATTTAATAGAGCTTTGTGGATCTAGCTCCTAATAGTAATTGCACAGCTAGAACTCTCGTGTCAGATGGCTGCGGTGGCTTTAAATGTGACATTTAACGCCAATGGATAGGCTCAAATTCCCATAATGTTTAAAGCAGCAATACAGGTTAACTTTAAAATATATGTAGCCATGTGTAAAATTGGTGTACATATCTCCTTCATACTGGCAGTAATCCTGGTAAGTATGCAGGTTTGCCAGTAACAATCATGGAGGTTTGCCCTCAAACCCTGGTGAGATGTCATATGTATACAAAGGACGTGACAACATGCTTTGTGTCCACTATTAGTGACACAGGGGTGAGTCATTTCTAGAGCCTACATAAGACACAGCACTGCCTAAAGTTAGTGTGTTAGCGTAAGGGCAAGTGTTCTGTTGGTGTTTTGACTCTGTTCAGGAGAGTCATGTGGAGGTAGCTGTGAGTCTGTGCAGCTCAAGTGGCAGAGAGACAAGCAGGTGAATCTCCCTTAGGGGAGAGGTGGAAACAACTCCATTAGGAGAAGGAGGAACCTTGCAGATGGAGTGCAGCAAAGGAATGAGCGGCTAGGACGACCGCTGTGAGGGGCAATCTGCCTGACAAGTGCTAATAAAGATGCCAAGATTCAACAGACCCTTGCTGTGTATGTGTCGAGTCATTGCACAGAAGGAGGTACCACAGAGGAGGTCCTCATCAGATACATCCCCCTGCGGCCGCAGAGATCCTGAGGAGGTGGAGGCGCTGCATCAGATGTGAGTAGGACTCTAAGCACACTACCTCAGATGCCTGTCGTGCTGATATCCCCACTACCATCATGCGGGAGACTCAGGAGTCCTGTAAGCCAGCAGGTGCACCACAACATACAGACATGTAATGGGGACCGGTTAGACCACAGGGGCCAATCTGAGATTGGGTGGGTCCAGAAACATTGTTACATATATATATATATATATACATCTATTTTTAATTACAGGATTGAAGCAGGGGGTCTCCGGAGCTGGACCCCATTTATTTCAGCTCCAGGGACCCCCTGTTTCCAGAGATACTTACCTCCGTAGTAGTTCCGGTATCTCTGCAGGCAGAGAAACAGTGGGGGCTATGCACTAAGCTCAATGGGTTTGCGTTCTGATGTTCAAAAAAAGCACGTCCGTTAAAAAGTTTAATTTTTTTTTTTTACATGATGTCACTTAAATGGAATGATGCCAGCCAATCAGAATGGCTGTGCTTCATTTGCCTTTAAGATGACTTCACTAAATCCAAGATGGCCGGCGTCACATGGTATTTCAGCCAATCAGAGTGTGGAATTGGTTCCCACGATCTGATTGGCTGAAATACCATGTGACGCCGGGTTCGTCACGTCATCTTAAAGGCAAATGAAGCACAGCAAATTCTGATTGGCTGGCATCATTCCCTTTAAGTGACGTCATGTAAAAAAAAAAAAAGTCGGAACATGGTTTGAATATCAGGTGGCTGTTAACCATTTTGAGACTAAATGTGACGTCACAAGCCCTATTTAAGGCCGTGACGCCTCATTTGAGCCCAAGAAGACGACAGGACAACATCGGTTGGGATTTACCATGGGTTTTTTTGGATTGACAGATGAAGATAGAAGATAAAGAAGATCAAGAAATGGTGACAGAAGAAGATAGAAGAAGGTGATTAAAGAAAGAAAAAAGAAGATTTGGGTACCTGATCCGGATCTTCATGGCGGATGGCATCGGATGCTGTTGGAAGCCTTCAAGGTACGTGAGCTTCCTGTTACCCCGGGAGTCGGAGGGCCACCGCTTCTAATGGTAAGTAATATATTGAATGTTTGTAAATGTCTCTTTTTACAGGTTTCTTCATTGGATGTGTTTTTTGATTTTTTGGGGGAGGCACATTGACAGAAAATATATTAATCTGTACCACTTTAGGGTACAGATGAATACATTATTATGACAATATTTGGGGGGAATTTGTGGCTTGGTATTGCTGTTGGTTTTTTTAATTTCAATTTCTTATGTGGATGTGATTATTTGTTTTTTTCCTGCTTAATGGTAATAAAATGTTTGCGATTGGTGTTCGTTTGTAGTTAATGTTGTATTATGTTAGCTAAAGCGTTTTATGGTTATTTCAGATATTGTTTGAATTTATTTCTTTGTCTTTTAATGTTTACATTCATTAATGTTGTAGTAATTCATTGGTTTGATTGGTTAGTGTTACTATTCATTTTGAGTTGGTTTAGGAATTAATTGGTTTCATTGGTTAATGGTTTAATTAATTCATTGTTGATGTTGTTACTGCTTGTATTCATTGGATTAGCTGGCTACTGTTTTTATTTACTTTATTTAGGTATGCTAATGCAGTGTTTAATAATGGGCAAATAATTTATTATCCATATCTGGATAATAGTTATTTTGCACATTATTGTACTGTATGTGTTAGGGGGGTGTATTTAGTTAGAAATAATGTTTAGTATTTTTGTAGGCACAACATTGGTACCGCAGGCCCGCGGGTACCCCGGGACTCCCGTGGGGACCCCGGGACGGTTGTGGGGTTAGCCGGGATACCCGCGCGACCCCCGGCCTCCCTCGGGGACCCCCGCGGGGTCAGCCGGGGACACCCGCTGGCCTGTTGTATGGGTGTTGCTCATGCAAAAAATGTAAAGCAAGAAAATTTTCAAAGTCCAGCTTTTTTGTGTCTACCTTGAGCTGACGTGTTCTGTTGAACGCAACTTTCGCGTACGCTAAGGTTACGTAGCTTAGTGCATCCCGCTTAAGGGCAGAATTTAACGCAAACAGGGTAACGAACGAGCAAAGTTGGACTTAGAAAAATTTCCTGAAAAAAGTAAGTTTTAGAGCGCAAAGTGCCTGTTTGCGTGGCTTAGTGCATCGTGTTCAGCGCAACATCACGTTCTAAGAGCACTTTGCGCTCTAAAAACGACTTAACGGAGCTTAGTGCATGACCCCCGGTGTTCCTTAATGTCATGGAGGCTTAAATGTCCCGCGTCACACGGGGCAATAGCAAGCTGTGATGTAATCCGGTGCGGCTTACTATTGCTCTGCGTTACCTGCACCTTTAAACTCTGCAGAGATACCGGCATCCCCTACCGGAGGTAAGTATCCCTGGAAGCAGGGGGTCCCTGGAGTTCAAATCTGTAATACAAAATAAATATAGATATATATATATAAAAAGAAAAAGCGCCCGATCCATGTGTAAAATCAGATATAAAAGGTTTAATTTGCCATGAACAGACAATTGCAAACTCACACTTTGTCAGTATAATAAAAGCATATTATGGGACCAGCCCATGCACCAGACCGACGTCAGACTTCCACAGCCGTCCTCCGTCTGCATATGGTTGTTGTCACTGCAAATTGGTATTGCTGTTGCCGGTGCCACCGTTTTCCCAGGTGGTGTATTTTGAGAGGGGACCCCTGGTCAGGATCATTTTTGAGCAATTTGAGCATTTTAAAATTAGTATATCATACACTTAGCGTTTAAACACAAAAATGGTATATACACATTTATTTCAATTTATTATGTTATACACGTTGTTATAACACACTTGCTTATGCAAGACTCACAATGATATTATAAACACATAACTGATAAGATACATTATTTATTTATGTTAATTCTTAAATTCATATATTTATATATTTCACACATTTATATTATATATATATTATAATACATACTTTATTCTTCAATTTACGCACTAGTATATAATGATTTTTTGTAAATATGGATTGCTGGCTTTTTGACATTACGTCTCCATATTTACATCATTATTCTTCATGGTTTGCTCGTTTTCTTTCTCTCTCCCCCTATTGGGTTATCTGTATTTATAATCTACTAATATTATATACTAATGTTTCCAATTTTTGGGATATGTCCTCACATGATACTCTCATTATCTCTTTATGTTTCACTAATTATAAATCATCATTTTATGATGATTATTATATGATGATCTTTATCTGTCTTTAATATCATTTCTATTTGGAATTTAAATCCACATGTGATCTATGCAATATATTCAAAATGTGCATATATATATATAATCAAAGTATATTATAGATTCTAATCAAACTTTTTTGTCATCCAGTTTAGGGTCTGATCCAATGAATTATTAATATATACTATGAATGATCATAGTTTCATCTCTTCCTTTAATCACATAGAGTGTTATTCACAATATAAACGCTATGTGATTGAAATTTCAAGCTTGGATATTTGTAGATATATTGGTGCAAATTTATTTATGTTTTATTTATTTGTTACATTGATCTCATTTATATATATATATATATATATATATATATATATATATATAAAAAGGAAAAAAGAGGAGAGAGCGCACGCCCATAGCGTATAAAAGTATTTAATGAGGGGGAGGGGGAAGAGAGGGGGGTAAAAAACGCACTTACAAAAATGCAATAAAATCAAGCATATGTGATATATAAATCACCACCATCCGGTTTTTCTCTAGACTCTTGGGGCAGTCCCAGGCTCCGTTGGTAAGGGAGCAACGTCACAGCAGATTCCCAGGGCTGGTAACACCATCCGGTTAGACTGCAGACTTTTCGTCAGTCACGGCTAACTCCTTCCAGCTGTACACTTTGTGGCTTTGTGTACAGCTGGAAGGAGTTAGCCGTGACTGACGAAACGCGTCAGGGAGCGTCGTGACGTCAGACGCAAAGACATTGGAGTCTACACGAAGCGCTGTAGCGTATTGATCCAGGCGCGAGTGCTATAGGCACCACTATTACGGGACCTCTTTCTTGGACTATTATACAGCACACCTGCCTTGTGAATTTGCTTGGACTCTGCTCCACTGCCAACGGAGCCTGGGACGGCCCCAAAAGTCTGCAGTCTAACCGGATGGTGTTACCAGCCCTGGGAATCTGCTGTGACGTTGCTCCCTTACCAACGGAGCCTGGGACTGCCCCAAGAGTCTAGAGAAAAACCGGATGGTGGTGATTATTATATATCACATATGCTTGATTTTATTGCATTTTTGTAAGTGCGTTTTTTTACCCCCCTCTCTCCCCCCTCCCCCTCATTAAATACTTTTATACGCTATGGGCGTGCGCTCTCTCCTCTTTTTTCCTTTTTAGATATCTTGTGGACGTGGTTGGTCCATATTGAGAGCTGCCGGAGACCCTGCATACCAGCACCTATACCATTCATTGGACTATTTGAGGACTGGTTTATCCTTTTTTGCTTTTTTTATATATACTATTGTTCATGTTTTTGTGGGCCTGATACTATTATAGGTCCACAATACCATATATGTGTATATATTGCCTATATAATTAAGATATTCTTCTATATTTACATTATATTGTTATAGCATATATATATATATATTTATTGTATATGTTCTTTAGAGGCGCAGCTTTTTTCTTTGTTATATATATATATTATTAGATATATATTATATATATATATATATTTATATATATATATATATGCAATCAATACGGTCAAATGGAAAAAATGAACTATTTTTAATGTTCTAATACAAAGCATTGAAACACACAGATTTATATGATAACCTATGTTTAATAACAACTAACAATATTAGCTACATGTTGTATAATTTTATAATTATATATATGTGATCAATTTGTTTTTAACTACAAGGAGAACTAATTCATTATATATTATTTGATTTTTGTTATGTTTTTATCTTTAGTTCTTATTTTATGGTCCGTTTTTTTTTTTTTTTAATTCTTTCTATTTCACTTGATAAATGTCCTTCATTTTTAACACTAGCACAGATGACCTATATGAATCTAATTATTTGAACCAAATTGGGGTTTAACATGCTCTATTGGACTAGAGTACTATAAATAGCAAGTCATTCAACTAGAGTTCATCCCCTGATGAAATCCGCTGAGACGGATGAAACGCGTAGGTCACGTGGTATAGGAACTACGGTGGTCGAGCACCCAGACGCCAGAGTGAAGACGTCAGAGCAGGAGTTACCTGTTCCCCGATTGGTGAGAGTTCGTGTGCAGCCGTACAGACCAGGAACCATAGGAATCCCATCTGGGTTGACGGAGAGAGGTTCGAACGGTGGCACCGGCAACAGCAATATCAATTTGCAGTGACAACAACCATATGCAGACGGAGGACGGCTGTGGAAGTCTGACATCGGTCTGGTGCATGGGCTGGTCCCATAATATGCTTTTATCATACTGACAAAGTGTGAGTTTGCAATTGTCTGTTCATGGCAAATTAAACCTTTTATATCTGATTTTACACATGGATCGGGCGCTTTTTCTTTTTATCTAATAGGCATCGTTGGGAGGTTGGTGAGCCCAAGAAGAAAGCTGCCCGGACCATATTTTTCTTTTTAAAAGGACTCATATGGACATTTAAGTATTGTTTTATCATTTTCATTTTTTGTCATTTTTCCTATTTTTATAGAGATTTTTTTTATGTTATATTAGTCCCATATGATTAGATTTTTTTAATTTGTCAATTTTATTGTTCATTTTTTAATAGCTACACATTTTTTTCATTTTCTAATTATTAATATTTGTTCATTTTTTCATATATTATTCATATATGCACTTGTTCCAAACCACAACTTAATTTAATTCAATTGTTATTAGGCATCTGTGCTGGGTGTGTCATCTTGCTGTGTTGGATCAGGGTTGTAGCAATTTGGGTGTGTACTGATAAGGGCGCTGTCTTATATTTTTCTTTACATATATATATATATTTCTTTCTTTTTTTTAAGTTAACCCGCATTGCTGCCTTAACTCCCACCCCGTTAGCTTCCTGAAATGCAGTGAGAAGGGTATGAAAACAAAATTGACTCAAGTGGTCATGTGGTGGTTTCAGGGATTGCCCTTTCTCTACAGAAGCAGACACAATTACAACCACATTAACTTTGATGACATGAAAGCTAAACAGCAGCCCTCAGGCAGGGCTGCATAAAAACATCTAACAAACCACAGGATTTGGTTTATATTTCCTGTGGATCAAGGGTGGCCAACACCAGTCCTCAAGGGTCACCAACAGGTCAGTTTTTAAGGATATCCCGGCTTCAGCACAGGTGCTGAAGCAGGAATATCCTAAAAACCTGACCAGTTGTTGGCTCTTGAGAACTGGAGTTGGCCACTCTTGCTTTAGATCAATATGAGAAATGAGAAATTACCTACTTGTGCTATCAGAAAATACAGTTACTCAGGGCTGCCAACAGGGTGGGTCTGCCGTGGTTGGTGTCCCAGGCCCCAGCTCTCCCTTAGCAGCAGCCTGCATGATTCTATCCCTCTGTCCCACGCCGACGGGCCTCTCTGAGGTCAGCGCGACGGAAACACACTGACGTCAACGCTCTCCGCTTCCAGCGCTCGACGGCATGAGAGGGAGGTCTATCAGAAGCTCGCGTGGGACAGGGGGATAGAGGCATGCAGGCTGCTGCTGAGGGGAGAGTCGGGGTCCTGCCGCAAGATCACCGGCAGCCGGGCCTGGCCAGAGGTCGAGCCCAACTTGCAGTGCCAGCTGCCGGGCCCCCACATCCACTGATCATCGACAAGGTAAGTCTTTTTTTTATATGTAATGGGGGGGTCTTTTTACTATGTATTGGGGGGGGTGGCAGTCTTTTTTTATTGGGGGTGGGCTTTTTTAAAATATGTATTGGGGAGGTGGGGGTCTTTTTAATATGTATGTTGTTTTTTAATATGTATTTGGGGTTGGGATTTTTTTTATATGTATTGGGGGGCTTGGGGAATTTGTATATGTATTGGGGGGCTTGGGGGTATTTTTATATGGGTTTGGGTGTTTTTTTTATATGTATTGGGGAGGGTTGTTTTTATATGATGTGTGTATGTATGTATTGTATGTATGTATGTATGTTTGTATGTATGTATGTATGTATGTATGTATGTATGTGGGGGGGTTATATGTATTTTGTTTTATATGTATTGGGTAGGTTGGTTTTTTGTATGCATTGGGGGAGAGGTTGTATATATATTTGGAGGGTGGGGATTATTTTAATGTATTTGGGGGTGGGGAAGTTTTTTGCATTGGGGGTGGGAAGTTTTTTGGTATATATCTTGTGGGGGGACTTGTGTGAGGGGGGAGGGAATGAGTGAGCGTAGGGTAATTGACGGAGGGAGAGGAGAGAGGGGGGGGAGTGAGGAAAAGAGGGAGTAAGAATGAGATGCAGGGGAGAGAAATACATGAGAGTGAGAGTGAAAGGGGTGAGACGGAAGGGAGAGAAATACATGGGGGGGGAGAGAGGGGGTGGCTCGCAATACTACCGACACGGGGGCGGGGGGGGGTAGTTCTGCTTAAAATGTTTGTCCTGGGCCCCACGATTTCTGTTGGCGGCCCTGCAGTTACTAATTAACTACAACCTATTCGGCATAAAATGCCTGTTGTGAATCATTTCAGAAACTGTGCCATTTTTGGAACTCCAGTAACAGTGGCACTTAAAATAATAATTTAAAAAAAAAATCCTATTTGAATAAGAACACTAGAATTGATTATCCAATGAACTCTTCAGTGTTAGTTGTAATATTGCTATGTTACCTATTTCATCTAGCCAATGTAGTTATGATATGTTCAAGTATACATAGACAGACAAAATGGTTTAATACTATCAAGGCTAATGAGATCTGTGAACATATAACGAGTTATACACTAGAGCCCTCTATATCAGAGAAGTTGTTAATATTACAAAAAAATATTTTACTGAAAAATTATGTCAACCATTTTGACTGTGAATCAGCAGTCCCCCAAATTATATAACTGAAGTATTAACATAACTACAGTGTATGCTGTAGCCAGCTGTTTTATTTTTTCTGTGTTTTGATTTCCCTGGGAGTTACCATGGCAACCTCTGTTTGTCTGTTTGATAGGTGTGAATGGTAACAGCCATTGTACATACCCATAGTGGAAACATTGTATACAGTGATATTGGCAGAGTGCAACAACACCATTTAAAACAGTTTGCGTAACTAAAAACCACAACAGACAGACGCTACAAAAAATAAGGAAGGCAGAAGGAATTTCTGCTTTAAGTAGGCCTTAAACTACCAGTACTCTTTGGATTATGGAGGCTGTCTTGTTTCTTTTTGTTATTTCCTCAATACTATTTATTTTTATTAAAGAAAATAGAATTTATAAAGAAGAAGTTAATTATGGCCTGACACACTATTCTGTCTTCTAATTAATAGTTTATAAATAACTTTCTGTAGAAACGCCCAGAGGGTTTTGTATAGAAATGCTCAGTTACGCTGATCTAAAACGGAAACGATACAAAAGGAGCCACCTGTATTCCCACTCATCCTTTTGTCATGGAATGTATGGGGCGTTACCTGAATCTGGGTACACTGGCCTATTGCAAAGTCTGCTTAAGATCAGTCTCTTTGACGCATAGTGATTTTAATAATTTCTGCAAGGTACTTTATTTCACTAATTTTAAGACTGAAAACACACACACATACACACACACACACACACACACATACACACACACACACACACACACACAGTTGTACATCATTTAGTGTGACACTTCTATATGATGTTTAGAATAAATGTGACACATATGCCCATTTTAGTCAATGCTTCTTTATACCAAAGCTACTGTATTTTTTTTAACTTATTGTCTAAATCCCAAAGCTTCTTCTCCCATTTCTTTAAATTTGGAGATTCATTTTTGAAAGTCCCTTTAACCACACTATTCTGCCAGAGCAAAATCCCAAAGCTGATCCCTCTGGCAGCGAAAGGGTTACATTATTTTACTGTTCTGTTGTGACACTTGGCCCTAACGTCATGACACACTAGGACGTCACAGCTTCCTTGTTGAAAAACAGATAGCGAAACAGTTTGCAATGGCAATGCATTACTGGAGTGTTAGGCCCCTAATTCATAAAATCCAATATGGATCAAATGATCTCAGTCAAAAATACATTAACAGGTAAGACACAAAAGGATTCACTATTCAATGTATCAAATAGTAGTAAGAGCAGTATGCAGTCTCTTATTTTTGTAAAACACCTATGTGTTTTATGCCAGCAACATTATTATACACCCAGTTGTAATATGGTGGCAATACAAAGAAAAACTAAAAAGGAAAACTAACTAGGTTAGTCACTGAGTTACAATAGCCACTGACACCATTTTATAACTGAGGCCTACAGTGTTTACATTGCAAATGTTCAATTATGGCTTAATATATTTCCTTCTGGTGTTCTTTAGATTTAAATATAAAGTCTCACTATAATCCTCTAATTAACCTCTCAATGTGATACCTTCTGTAACTGCACATCCATAGTGACAGAGCTATGTATGAGGCCAAAACCCAGATGTTTTTTTGAGTAGCCAAAGGCAGTCCTTCAATTTAACATGAATCTGGTCTGTCATTTTTATAAATATAATGTAAATAAAAAGGCACGGTTCACAAAAGCATTAGAGATATTACTGACATCTATCTTTCAATGTGTCATTTTCCCTTTAAAAACAAAAGAAACCCACGCAAACACAAAAATCCATTTGCAAATACACTGATCACATATGCAATAATTGCAATCTATCTATTGTTGCAAGGCAAAGCTATCGATGGTCTTTTTTAATCACAAAATCCAAACATTAGATATATAGACATAAACTGTGTGCTGAAAAAGAAAGAAATCACCCTACCCTGCAGCGTTTCTAGGCTGGTCTTTCTAGAAATGGTCCCTATCACCCACTCTGAAAGCAAAGAGCACAGGGTGCATTGAGTATAGGGAGGGGGAGGAGTGAACAAGCCATGCAATAAATGCAAATCTCTGCCAAATATGAAACCCTCCCGGTTCTGGAGGGGCCTGGCAATGCATTTCTGGCCCCAGCAGCACCAAAGGGGTTAATTTTTTCTAAAGCAGGCGAATCACTGCATCTCTCTAAAATGCAATGGCCCCTTTCTCTCCCATTCCTCTGTATCCAGCCCCATCACCCCTCCCCCATTATGTCACAGAATCACTAGAAATCAGATATCTTTGAATTGTAACAAATGTGGCAAATAACCGTCACTTCATTAATCGATTCGTAAAAATACGTAATATATATAATATAATATATATATAAACCAAAGAATAAAAAAAAATGCTTACAAATAAAAAATAGATCTGGTGATTTCCAATACTGATCAGCATCTGTATTGATCCAGGCAATACTCACAGAGACAGGCAAACAATGATATCCTCCCCTGCTTTGGTCGTGATGTAACTAACCAGCCCACAGTTATTTCTGGGAATAACCTTTAGTTGTGGTCCATCTGGACGCGATTGCCTTTATATTCCTCGACTGGATGCTTTCTTTTCCCTCTCAGTCTGTGTCTCCTTTGCTGTGTCTCCTTTCCCCGTGTCCCCCTTTCCTCTGTCTCCTTTGCTGTGTCCCCTTTCTCGTGTCTCCTTTGCTGTGTCTCCTTTCTCTCTGTCCCCTTTGCTGAGTCCCTCTGCGCCAGGCGTGTCCCTCCTGGATGGCGACAGTAGCAGCAGCAGCAGGGAAGGGGGAGATGAAATGCTGCACACGGAGCAGGTGCAGCTCAGTGCTAGACCCAGACTCCTTCCCAGCAGCTGCAGAGGGAATGGATGAACACAACAGCTCAGATTGGGTGGGCAAAAGAAAGCAAGAGGCAATGAAAGGGTCCTCAGAGGCAGTGGCTGCCTTTAAGGCAGATAATCTCTGCTGCAGCCAATGCAATCCACACCCCTAAAAGATTATTGGTGTAGGTTGAGCTGTGCAAGAGACACTGGAGCCTGGGAAGCCGTCCTCTCCAATGTCACACTTGTGCCACCCGTTTGCAAAAGAGCGCGACTTTGCTTGAAATGTGGAGACGCAGGGGGTTGGGGAGAGGCTTGGGGGACTCAGCCTTAGAAGGTGAGTCATTTTTTTTTTAAATTACTGCAAACTTCATCCTAAAATCCTCTGGCTGTATCACTATATCGTGGTTTAAAACCCATTAATAAAGCTAAATATGTTTTAATGTAATCCCTATTTAAGATGTCTGATGTTCTCTGAACTATACAAGTGCTTGGAATAGGCCTGCTGCCACTGGGATGTACTATGTAGAGTGGGCTCCTCTTCATGCCATTTGTGTACAGTGACCATCCATGGGACTGATTTCATAGCAGAAAGGGACTATAAGGCCAGGTCCATAGTGCCTTCACCCGTGCGGAGGCGCACGCGGTCGTGACGTCACCCGCTTGAAGCCGGTGCGGTTTTTGGCCATGGTACGCGCGCTGTCCGTGGGCGTGTCTAGGGGCGTGCCAGTGATGTCACGGAGCTGGTTTGCCCTCATCGGGCGAACTGCTCACGTGACCTATCTGTCGCGCTGAGAAATCAGTTTAACTGATTTCTCACGCAACGCGCACCCCCTCCTGCTTCCGCGCAGACTCACCCGCACGCCGCATGGACGCGAACACTGCCTTAAGGCAGTCTGTTCGCTCAGCGCGTGGATGTCTACACACGGTCATCACTGTGGCACGCGCGCCCAGCGGGGGGGAGGGAGTCGGTGCGTGCACAGCGCTAACCGCGATCTGCGGTCTTTCAGGGAGAGAGGAAGATTGCGATGGGAGGGGGCGTGGTTGGGGTTTTGCGGGGGGCGTGGCCATGACCTCACACGGCAAGTTCGCCCTCATTGGGCGAACCGCCGGCGCAAGTTCTAAACTCAATATCATTGAGTTTTAAAAACTGCCAGTACGGTGCGGCTGCACCTTCAGCAGGAAGGTGAGTACTGGGCCCAGCCCCATTGAGGGGCGGTGCTTATACGCCCAGCGCACATAGCAGTCACTGGGACCGCATCCTTAGCCTTGTCCTTCAAGCATGTACAAGTGATTTCTATATTTAGTGCCCCTTCCCACCCAATGAAAATATCAGACTGGCTGTGATGTCAGGCATCCTAAACTGAGGGGTTCAGTTTGTTGGCCCATTGTAAAGTCCAATCGGTAGCGCCTCATAACCAGTTTATCTTGGTCTGCAAGTATTGTCTCCACAATTCAAAGCACTCTTATTCCCAACTCTGGACATGCCCACAAATTATATGCTATCCTACTCATTGTATTTCTTTCTCTAATGGTATTCTCCTTAATATTCTTCTTAATATTCTCCTATTATGCAATTTTATATGTACGTGTGTGCTTCTCTAAATATAAATATATACACTGTTCAGAAAAAATGGGACCCCTTTATTTTTCATTATATCTTGCAGAAAAATCACTCAATTTACATGAACATTTGAGCAATATAGGTCTGTCACAGTAGAATATTACTTTTAAGAATTAGTTGATAATCTAATAAATATTCTTTGGAATTTGGTGGTTTAGCGATGAAGGTAAGCACGCTATAAAGGAGGACATTTTGAACACACACTTTGAACCATGCTTTGAACTCAAACTTTATAGTAATCTTAGTGTTTCAGATTAGAATACAACAGTTTAACACATTTATGAGATACAAATGTAGCCATGCCAGTCTTGGCTACCTGTCTGCCCTGCCGGACATATCAGTCTTGGTAAGTACAAGCATTGTCAAGCATAACCCTGGGTTTTCTCCACCCTCAGGCAGGTTCCCTGAGTGACAGATATGGAGGTGGAACTTGGTCTGTGTGCAGCCAACCCAGGTACAGACTTTGTGCCCTCCCCCTCTGTGCAAGGGAGGAAGCATGACAAATTATAGGGGGTTCTGAGTCTCTCCTTCTTGGGATAGAGACGTGCCCTCAGCCCCATAGGGGGCTGAAAAGAAAGACCAGACCTCAATCCTGAAAGTTGGCCCAGGTACACCCAGAAGCTTGGAGGCCTGAGAGACTAAATGTATTAGCTGTATGAAGATCTGCAGTGGCTACAATAAAGAAAGCCTTGTTTTATATACCCCTGCCTAAGTCTACAGTCTATTGGGTAGGGATATGAATGATGAGTTCCACTGTAGGGACTGTCTCCAGCCACGCTGGAGTCTGCAGTGGATGGAGGCGCTTCCACCAAGAGAGGAATGAAGCCTGAGACATCCAAAAGCATGTCTTGTTATCCTCACAACATCGCGGACCATCAGATCTCCTGCAGCCAAACAGGTACAGTACATTGCACCAAGCCACATATGGTTGCCAGCCAATTTCCCAGAGGGGGGGAAGCAGCGCTACAATTGGAGGCGCAGCTGAGATGCAGCAATAGGGCAGGCTTTTACTGTAGTGCAGTAGTAAGGAAGGGGGGAATCTCTCTCTGAGGCATCAGCAGGGAGGGTGTTACCTAGACCCTTGCCAAAATTAAAGATTATGCTGGGGCTTACCCTGAGGCTACTCCAGGAAGCGTGGATACCCACATATTAGAGACTGTGCTTTGTTGGGGCGTACCCTGAGGTTTCACCAGGGAGTGTGTACCCTTCTTCTCAAGAAAGAAATTGCTGGGGCGTACTCTGGGGCTCACGGCTGCTTCCGGACGCGGTGACAGGGTTATCTGCTGCAGGACACTTCACCTTGCTACGTTAGTAGACCTGGGACTTTTGATGTGAGTGATTTGTGAGTTGTTGCTACACTCCACTAAATGTATTGATTTATATACTGATACATTTGCCTCACTTACCTTCTATCTCCACACTTGGGAGAAACCGGGACGTTTGCTGACAAACGGAGGAAATTCTCAGTCAGAACCCGGCTTATGAGTAACATCTGATTCCTGTCGTGCTGATCGGTGTGGACGGGTGGGAACTCCCACAGATACCACTTGAAGTATCTATACTTACACTTGGCTGTGTAAATATTATAGACGCCGGATTTATATGTTCACAATTCCCCCCTCTCCCATAGGAGGCCTTTCCTCCTTTTGGATATTCATTTACAATCAGTTTCTGGATATTTTGATTGTTTTAACCCCTTGCTCCCCCAGTTTTCTGTTTTTTATGTTCTGATGAGTTTAAATGAACAAGAGGTCATGTTTATATTTTTGTATTCCTTTATGAACTTTACGTACAGTAGCATTTTGTTTTTCAAAACTGTTCATTTATGTTTTTTTTGCAGCATTCGGATATAGAAAAAGAAAAAGGGAAATGAGACATTTTTTCTACACAATCAATACATTTTGACAAAACAATGTTGGGAGATGAAAAAATGGGGCATTGGTTAGGGAAGAACATAAGACAAACTGTGTTACAAATAAGTATACAAGCAGTCCTCGTTTTACAACGCTTCGTTTTACAACGAATGGCTTATCCAACGCAATGCAATGCATACCTATGTTCATTTTTATAACGCCAAAACGGCTTATCCAATGCTCTTACGACACTTTGCAAAGTTGTTTATGCGTATATAATATATATATTATACTATATTATACTATATAGTATATTATATTTTTATATTATATATTGTTATATTATATATATAATACAGTATATGCACTATATAATTTATGTGTGTGCTGCATATCTTATTGTCTGCGTAAAATATTTTGTGTATTTTAGCATTAGAAATGCCTTCAGGAACGGAACCTTTCATTTAAACAGTGTTCCTATGGGAAAACGTGTTTTCGCTTTACAACGTTTCGCTATCCAACACCATTTTGAGTAACGCATTGTGTCGGATAACCGAGGACTGCCTGTACTTCACAATTCCAGGCCAAGCAGATTTGCAAAGTCATGACACAGATATGAAGACCTCCACAAATGTCAAAAACCCAGGTAACCCCAAACAAATGAAAATAATTGTTTAATAAATGGTTATGATGTTTCAGATATAACATTTCTAGGGTAAGATCAGAATTGAATTTAGATTAGGATTATTGATGTGCAGATGCTAGGGTGCACAAATTTTGCATACTGTACAATCATAATTTATTGTTACTTTTTAAATAAGGCTTGACTGCTTTACTTTTGGATAACCATATGAAGTACTTATTGAAGACTGGTGAAAACCATAGCTATTGTACCTGGGTTCAGGGGTTGGAAAAGATAAAAGAAAAATATAGCAAATACGGCTATTGATTATTAACAATTCTAGTACTCTAGGTGCAAAAATGAATGAGTACTTTCATAGTAGGCGATACCGTTTTTAATTGAACTGACGGAATACATTTTAATGACAAGCTTTTGAGATCATTGCTTTCTCACTAAGGCAAGGCGGTGCTGATCTACAAGTGATTTGCACCAAGTATATTGGTATAATATAGTATTATTTTATAAAATCTGTGAGGATCCGTAGAGATCCAATATACCGGAGATGGGGACCTTCTTCAGGGATATATATATATATATATATATTTACACAGTGGTTGACAAATCACCAAAAAATCTACTCGCCACACAAAAAAATCTACTCGCCACCTAGTACCAAACGTATGCTGCTTGGGCCAATAGTTGCTCGCCACGATGTTAAATCCACTCGCCCGGGGCGAGCAAATGTATAATTTTGTCGAACACTGTATATATATATATATATATATATATATATATATGTTGCAGTGCCCAGTACCTCCTGGACCAGACGACAGGGATTTTACCATCCCTGTATACAGAGCTGCCAACGGGGGAAGCCGGGACAGATGTCCTGTGCCTGGTGGATATGGGAGGCCCAGACGGCTGGCGACCTCCAGCAACCGGGCTACGGCTCTCCCCAGCTGCGGGCCTCCCTCAGTTTCTGAAGCCGGCGCTCACCGGCATGAGTGTGAGGATCAAACATCTGGGGAGAGCCAGGGCACCAGAAGCCTGATACCATCTCCAAGGTAGAAAGACTGTATTTTGTGTTTATTTGTGGTGAGTGGGGGGGGGGGGGTTATGTATTTGGGGGGGGGGGTTAATTTTTGAATGTATTGGTTAATTTTTTAATGTATTTGAGGGGTGGATTTTTCATTAATGTATTTGGCAGGCTGGGGTCGGGGTTATATGTATATGGGGGGGGGGGATTTGTGTATTTGGGGGGGGGGGAGGGAATGAGTGTGAGGAGGGGTTTTGAGTGAGAGAGGCAATTGATGGAGAGAGGGGGTGTAAGAGAGGGGGATGAGAGGGCAAGAGTGAGACGGGGAAATAGAGGGGGCTTGCAAGGTGTGAAATGGGGGAGATCGCAAGACTGTCAACATGGGGGGGGGGGCGGTCGTAACTGGGCCCCGGGAAATCTTTCTGTGGCCCTGTATATACACAAGTGTGTGTGTGGATGTGGTATATGTAAGCGTATATGTGTGATGTGTGTGTGGTGTATGTGCAGTTTGTGTATACACACAGTGTGTGTGTGTGTGTGTGTGTGTGTGTATACACAAACTTTCAGGTTTATATATCTATATTTGTAATGTATTTGTATTTTATGCAATTATATCTATCTAAGGTTAATTATGTGTACTAGCACAAAACAATCTCAGCTGAGTAGGGGCGTTCCAAATAATTACCATCATTAGGTTGTGTATATAATACCGGACCTCCCCCTCTCAAGATATCCCTTTGAAAAAGTCAGCCGTGACTGACGAAACGCGTCAGGGAGCGTCATTACGTCAGACGCACTGACATTGAAGTCAATACCAAGCGCTGGAGCGGACCGATCCATGCGCTAGTGCTATAGATACCAACACTACGGAACTACTTTCTTGGACTTTTCTACAGCACACCAGCCCTGGAAATCTGCTGGGACGTCGCTCCTTCATCAACGGAGCCTGGGACTGCCCCAAGAGCATGCAGTTTGACTGGATGGTGGTGATTATTATCACATATGCTTGATTTTATTGTACTTTTGTAAGTGCGTTTTTTACCCCCCCTCTTCCCTCCTCCCCTCATTAAATTGACTTTTTTACACTATGGGCGTGCGCTCTCTCCTCTTTTTTCCTTTGTAGATATCTTGTGGACGTGGTTTGTCCACATTGAGAGCTGCCGGAGACCCTGCATACCAGCACCCATACACTTTTATTGGAACTATTTGAGGACTGGTTTATCCTTTTTTTTCCTGCTTTTTCACATGTTGTTGCTATATGTTTGATATGGGCCTAACCTATGATTCTAGGTCCACATAACATCATATATATTGCTTATGTTATTCAGGGTATTCCCACTACTATTTATATTATAATTGAGTTGTTTAAGCATATATCCACACTGGTTTATGTTC
This sequence comes from Ascaphus truei, assembly GCA_036426205.1. Classification (NCBI taxonomy): domain Eukaryota; kingdom Metazoa; phylum Chordata; class Amphibia; order Anura; family Ascaphidae; genus Ascaphus; species Ascaphus truei. The sequence continues at coordinate 52,527 of WSYH01002656.1, read as the reverse complement.
CTCAGAGGCGCAGCTTTTTTCCTTTTTTGTTTTTATATATATATATATATTATTATATATATATATATATATATATATATATATATATATATAAATATATCATATTAACCAGTACAGTTGTAATGTAATCCTTAGATCTAGTGCAGCGCCATCATGATAAAGACTTTTTACAATTGTCTAGAAATCATGGGACAGGAATTCCGGAGTGCAATGGTGCCAAGTTATGTATAAAGTGAAACAAAGAAAATAATATGCTGCAACATTGTGAAAGTGTACGAAAGTGTATAAAAAATTAAAAATAGGTCAGATCAAAGCCATTCACGTGGTATCACATATGTTCAAATGTTGTGCAAGAAGTTAAAGAGTCTCCTTTTATATATGTTTTTTTCTTCTGGGAATCTTCAATTATATTGAAGAGTTTCGGGGTATTTACAAAACAGAATAAAAAAAGAAAATAGTGCCAAATTGTATACAATAATAATTCAATACTTGAATGTGGCCAATTTCACTCTTGTGGTATCAAAGGTGTTTTCCAAACCTGCTTATATTTTTATAATAAAATCTGCATTTTTAAAATAAATTACAGTTGATCAATTTTTTCAGGTTCTTTCAGAAAAATTGCAATAAAATTGTACTCTTTTGCAAAAATATAAAAAAAACTATTACAATCTAAAATATATAAGCAACAAAAATATGAAAAAGAGGCAGAGATTGCAAGACCAGGGACGTGGTTTACTGGTGTCAGTGTCTGTAACATGACTCAGAATAAACCAATCAGGTTTTGGGACTGTTAATAGCTATGGACGTAGAGATTACATGCCTTAAAAAGAACCATTGCCTGGGAGGCACCTGTCATTGCCTCATTCTTCCTCTTGCCTTGGGAGGCGGCAGCTGGCTCCACGTGACTGCTGACAACAAACAGTGTGGAGAGCTGCTTGTGCTTGCAGCAGCTCAATATAAAGGCGTAGGACAAGGAACGAGTGATAACATCAGCACCATAAATGTGGACAGCAATGCCAGATAGCATACCGTCGTTTATTTAACTTGTTGCATCACCACGGATAGCACCAACTAGTGCAAGTTGAGAAAGTACAAATGTAAGAGGCTCAATTCTCTATGATGTGATATTCTGAGTTATATTGAAATATGTTGTGTGATGTAGGGGACAAATTTAATGTGCTGCAAACCTAAAGGAGTGTCAAAAGGAGTGACAATATTTTCAGAAGACATCCCTCATGTATTCATACAGAAATATAGCTATAAAAAGAAACAACAACAGAATTTGCCCTTCCTTATGATTGATTATAGTTCTCTTTTGGATAGAGGACTGTGTTAGACAGAAAAAAGACTTTTGGAATAAAAAAAAAGAGAACACATTTAAGTTTAAATGGATACCTAACTGATGTTTAAAAAGAGTGCGAGCTTTCAGCACCACTTAGATTTCTTCTTCAGGTGTCTCTTAATACTGGATACACAGATATTGATCAGTGTGATGCAAATGGTTAGTATATAGGCCTACATGTATATACATCTGTATAACCAGTCTTACTATGATGTTATCCTTGTATAAATATGCCATGCCATTTCAGTTTCCTTTGTCACAATTTGCCTGAAGAAGGGATCTGAGCAGTCCTGGAAGCATGCACTCTATCAGTTAGCTATTCAAATGTTTCAGTATTAGTTTACTTTTGTTTTCTTTCTTCTTTTTTTTTTTTTTATTACAAAAGCCGCATTTTTCCATTTTTTTTTCTGAAAACCGATTTCGGAAAAGTGCTAATAATCAGACATGGGAACGCTGTGAAAGTGAACTATATAAAGTTAATATGCTAACTCTGGCATGAACAAGTAGTTTACAGTTATTGTTCTAGCTAAGTCCATTAAATATATTGAAGGCATTTGTCTGTTTCATTTTTTTTGGCATTGCTTGTTTCACATGGCTATCTCACAAAAATATAGTACAGTTCCAACGTGTGGGGAAATAGTTTCAGGTGAGGAGAGTCCTGCTTGTGCAGCCAACACAACATAGACAAACAAATTCTTGGAAGTACAGGTCTCCTTTGGGACTGAAATACAAAGTAGAACTCTACTCACAAGTTCATAATGCAATTCTCCATTTAAAGTGACAGACAAAAACAGTGGAAAGACAATGTTTCACGTCCCATGAAATGGGCCTGATGAATGGTTGGGACCTGAAACATTGTCTTTTGACTGTTCTTGGCTGTCACATTAAATGGAGAATTGCATTATGAACTTGTAAGTAGAGTTCTACTTTGTATCTCTGTCCCAGAGGAGACCTGCACTTTGAAGAATTTATTTATCTAATAAATACTGCAATGGTCAACACCGGGTAAATCCATTATCCAGGGAAACAGGTATCACTATTCTTGAGGAATAGAGGTTTTTGAAGCTGCTATGTCACCTGCTGTCTCGAAAACAGCAATGACTTCCACGTCTGACTGATGGTAATACCACGATAATCAAAAATGTCAATATCAACGTTATCGTCATCTTTTATTATTGTGGTCTTACCGTCATATCTGTATATTGCTCCACAAAATTACGTCTTCACAGGTTGTGCTATTTTAGAGATACATATTGTTATTGAATAGTTTATTGTAACTTGAGAGCACTTGATATCGCTTACATATAATATATTTTGAGAAGATTAATTTCTATAAAGTTAACTACATAAAGTACCATTTCAATGAATAAGAAGCAAAAAGTGACAAATGCAAATGCTCATTTGCATGTCATTACCCAGCATCCCTGGCTGCAGTGGAAACATTGCACGCTGAGAGATTGTAGGGAAAGGCAGGTTTATGGACCTGTCTGAGACGTATTTGCTCTATGTTGTAAAATTAGGGGGATTAAAATAATTAATGCTACTGACTGCAGATTTTAATCTTAATATGATGGGTCTTATTTCAAAAACGTGTGTATATCTAAGGGTCAAAATACAAGTGTACAAGAACTAGTAGAGGGTGCTTATCCTGCTAGTTTGGCCCTACATACCATGAAGCAATAAGAAAATAACACGAAAGGGGTAGCACATTCAGTATGTATTTAACTCACATAAGTAATCGCAAAAACGTTTCCAGGAAACCAGGTATAATTACAATCTCTGCCCTTTATTGGGGAAAACGGTGCCACATAAAACAAGATTTCACATGAATGGAAAAATGATAAAAACAAGACTATATAAAGAAGAAAGGCCGAACTATGTCATCTTAGCATCCTGATGTAGCCAACAATATTGCAACCATTGATGCAGAAATGTTGTAAAAAATGCAATAAATGCTGCTCAGCGGCCTGTCATTTAGCTTGAGTGAATATACAATGGTGCCATGTCAAATCTCACGTCGAATGGTGCACCAGCTTTGATGCAGAGCGTCACGTTAGTGGGTACAATAATGTTGGCTACATTTGTATCACACCCGCCAATGAGGCCAATGAGACCCGACCCTACGAGTCAGTCCCCATATCGCATCATGTGGGGCGTATGATATCTCAGCGTGGAAGTTTCTATGATGAGATGTACCAAACGAAACACAAACTGTCTTAAGTTCAATAAAGTTGGCATTTTCTTTCAATTGAACTAAACACAACAACAACGTGATAAACTATCACTAAAAAAAACAGAAAAGACCTAAACAACATAAACACAAGAATAGAAAAGGAACAACTTAAGCCATAACTTTACTTACTATATATATATACTATTGTGTATCTCGAAAGCTCGCACAAATAAAAGCATTTCGTTAGCCACAGAACGGTATCATCTATTTATTTTTTGATATATATATATATATATATATATATATATATATATATATATATATATAAAAAAGAACAAATCTGCAGCACTCACACGAATAGAATTTTTTAAAATTTATTCCAAAATCATCCGGCAGTCAGACAAAACTCCAGAGTAACGTACGTTTCAGACACCTTGGTCTTTTCTCAAGCTCTGTGACCACAACATACACAGCACAACATATATAGAGGCAGGGAGGACATCAAATCTGACACAGACATAATTGCTCAATGAGCCACAGCTGCATAGTAAAGACTAATCATGAGACTGAAGTTGCTGAATACTCTGGAAGCATAGTAAATGTCAGAAGCTGGCACCAGGCACATAATGAATCCAGTGAAACCACCTGCATAAGCTCACTTGTCACTATAATCAGTATAACTGCGCATGCCTCATCCTATACCTATCATAGTGAAAGCCAATCAAGTCACAGGGAGAATCTAGGGCCAGGGACAGACTTGCATAGTAGTGTCATGCCTTAATATAGTTGCTGAACATAAAGTACAACTTACTCCATAGGTCCCCTCTGTCCCGAGCGTTCAGGACAGTCACTCAGAGCCCAGCTCGTGTCCCTGGCAACCGGCCGCACTGTCAGAGGTCTCGCGCATGCGCAGACCTAAGCGTCAGTGTAAACATAAACAAAGCCTCAATAGCATATGTAGAGGCTGCCCGGAGACCTAAAAGATCCAGAATAACAGCACAGACTCACTTATAGTCACTCCTGCAGCTTAAAAGGGATATGTGGCACATACCTAACACACCATAAAATGCACCTATATTGTTATGCACACTCTGACTTACTACAGTATAGGGGTTGTTATCTCAGTAGTCACTGACCGGCCGGTCTGAGTTGTTAGAGGCAAACATTGGTTTGCTTCTACATTCTCATTACTTATTGGTGCAGTTATTTCATCTGCTAAGCATATAGTACCAGCATTTCATTACATGTTTCCACATTATAGTTCAGTAATATGCTCTCCTTTTAGACTAATTCAAATTTAGTAACAGCCTATTTCAGCTTGTCCCGTGACATCTACACACTGAGCGGTGACGTATTTTTCATTCTGTTACCTTTACAACTTGTGTACCCACACCATGCAACCATTGTACAAATTATATGGTAATTTTTTTATGTGGTCACAAGATCTCAGTGTAGGTTGATTGTTATACAGGTGTGCCCAGATAGAGCCTCCTGTGTCCTGTGCATGTCTTGCTTTGGATCTAAACTTAGACCCTTGCCTCCAGGTCCACATTGTCTAGGTAGTGTTGAGCCCCCCTCACCTTTTAACTTTATCCCCTGTTTTATTCACCCTAATAAAATTTCTTTTGTTACACTTCCATCTATGTCCGTGTGCTATTTAAAGGTTGCTTTCCCTCTGTTGTTTTCATATTTATTTAACCTTTAACACCACTGTTTAGTCTTACTGCATATGACTTATTGACAGGTGTTTTGGACACAATTTATTTAAGTGTAGAGCGATATTCCTGTGTGTCATAATATATATATATGTATATATACATGATATATATTTTATTATGTATGATCACATTCACATAGCTCAGACAGGTCTGCAACCCTGCCTCTCCCCATTATCTCTTAACATACAATGCTTCCACTGCAGCCAGGGATTCTGGGTAATGACATTCAAATGATCACCTACTGTAGATATACACACACACTTCTGTATTTAAAGAATGCTTTTAATACCATAGTGTTATCAACATTATCAAAACGATTGCCTCCTGCTTTTCCGTATGCATTCTAACAAACCCTTATATTTTTCCTTTCATTTACGTAATATCATTATCGCAGTTTAAAATGCTTCCGTGATTTGACTTTTTTTTTTTTTTTTCATCAATGTGAAAAGAACCGTAGAAGAAGTTGATGTGGGGATGAACAGACAGCTCCTTGGTGCCACCTAGTGTTGGAATGATACATTAATTTGATTTGCTTTTCATTGGAATGCAAATCAACCACATTGACTAAGTGGTACTATATCATAAGATGCCGTCCAGCACCGGAAGACACACTATGGCCTCTTCAAGTGCATTGGCATGAAAGTGTCTTCTGGCAATGCTTTGTTTAGTATAAATTGCCCTTTGTGTCATTTAATCCTGAACGGACTTGGAGTACATGGTAATGCAACATATTACAGGCTTCTTTCTCAAATTAATGTTAAAATGCAAGACAATACAGGCATACCCCGCATTAACGTACGCAATGGGACCAGAGCATGTATGTAAAGTGAAAATGCACTACCTTTTTCCCACTTATTGATGCATGTACTGTACTGCAATCGTCATATACGTGCAGAACTGATGTTAATAACCCATTTGTAACAGGCTCTATAGTCTCCCTGCTTGCGCACAGCTTTGGTACAGGTAGGGAGCCGGTATTGCTATTCAGAATGTGCTGACAGGCGCATGCGTGAGCTGCCGTTTTCCTATTGAGCGATATGTCCTTACTCGCGAGTGTACTTAAAGTGAGTGTCTTTAAACCGGGGTATGCCTGTACTGATTAAGTGGCTATAAACATATAGTATTATATTTTTATATATTAATACTGTGCATAGGAAAATATACTTACAAAGTGCACTGCTTACTTTATGATCCTGCAAAAAAATACCTACTGTATGGTCTGTTGAAAACAAGTAAAGAAATGTGCTTAAAATAATTATGCTACACCGCACGATTTCTAAACACTCTAGACTTCCTTTACTTAGAGGAGTTTATAACTTAAAATAGCCTTAACATAGAGGCCCCTATCTAGGTCAATTTTGCCAGCTGGTATCTTAACCAGAGCAATAAACAGCATTAGAGTTAATTCCCTTTGTATTGGCATCTCTATTTATACATAGTTACATAGTAGATGAGGTTGAAAAAAGACGTGCGTCCATCAAGTTCAACCTATGCTTAATTTAGACAACAGATACTTTATCCTATATTAGTGATGTACCGATTAACCAGAATTACCAGGTACCCGGCGTTACCTGGCAGGTTTTCAGCTACCCGGACATTACCCAGACCCGGCAACTGAGAAGTGGGCCCGGCGCCGGGTAATACATCATCACTTACCTGCTGTCAGCGACGGAAGGCGAGGAAGACCCATGAGGAAGACGGCGGCGACATCTAGGAAGGTCAGCAGCAGAGGTCCTGTGGCGGTGGCAGCATCAAAAGTGTGTGTTCAGCCGGCGAGAGCGCTGCAGGACTCCATAGCAGTGAGAGCTGGGGACCCACGTGACCGGAGAAGGAGCAGAAGCGTTCCTAATGGTGAAGAAATTTAAATGGCAGTGGGCCGGAGATATCACAAGAAGAAATCATCATCATTGGCCAAAGCTAATACTAAGGAAAAAAAGGATTAGTATTATAAAAGGCGCCAACATGAAAGGATATAATCACCACCAGGAGGAGACCGATGAGGATTCCAGGTGATAAAGATGTGCTTAAAAAAAGAGTAAAAAAACACAAGACATAGTGTAATACTGTTAAAACAAACAACATATACTAATACTAATTATATATCAGCTGAGATCAAGGGTGAATTGAAATAACAACATTTAATAAAATAATTAAAACACTGGACATACAAAACATATACAAATGAAAATTACAATGGGTAACAATTAAGGACAATTAATATGGGACCATGTAACAGCTGCACTGGGTGAATTGCCCACTCACCGGACGAAAGATATATACAAGCAGTGGATATATCTGAGAGTATCCCCTCTCTTTCTCCAGCTACCACTGCTACCGCATCAGCATCAGGGCCAGGGAGATGGTTGCAGCACGCCAGACTGATGCGGTAGCAGTGGTAGCTGGAGAAAGAGAGGGGATACTCTCAGATATATCCACTGCTTGTATATATCTTTCATCCGGTGAGTGGGCAATTCACCCAGTGCAGCTGTTACATGGTCCCATATTAATTGTCCTTAATTGTTACCCATTGTAATTTTCATTTGTATATGTTTTGTATGTCCAGTGTTTTAATTATTTTATTAAATGTTGTTATTTTCAATTCACCCTTGATCTCAGCTGATATATAATTAGTATTAGTATATGTTGTTTGTTTTAACAGTATTACACTATGTCCTGTGTTTTTTTACTCTTTTTTTAAGCACATCTTTATCACCTGGAATCCTCATCGGTCTCCTCCTGGTGGTGATTATATCCTTTCATGTTGGCGCCTTTTATAATACTAATCCTTTTTTTCCTTTCTTGTTATCTGACCAGGGGGTCAGTTTTTAGTATATAGGCAGCCCCCTAATTTAGGGATTGATTATCCATATAGTTAGCGCTACCTAATCTGTGTTTTTAACCAAAGCTAATACTAGACTGGATTCCAAGAGAGATTAAAAGACCAAGACGACGACGAAAAGTAAAATGGGAGGGTGAATCAGAAAATGTGTTGGAGAAACTTTGAAAAAAGGCTTGCAACCGCAATACCTGGATGATCCTTAGGGAGGCCTTCATCTAGCAGTGGATCGACAAGGGATAATGATGATACTTTACCTAGGAGAGCTGTGTCTTTGAATATATGTTTGTATATGTGAGAGACTAATAATACAATCCTTTAAATTACTCATATTATTAATATTTCAGATGTGGGTAATGTGATTTTATCATACACCACCATTAGTATTTTAATTATAATCAAGTGTAGCTCAGCAAGCTGCTTTTTTTATTATAAGGGGAAACTATTGAAACATTCCTCCGTGAGCTATCAGATCAAAATAAATATTATTCTTGAGAGATTTTTGTACATAGTTTGGTTATGATCGTAAAAAATATATTAATATGTTATTTATAACAATAACAACAAATGTGTTTGTTTTTCAGTAAAGGGATTCACTTCTATCTTACTGTGTGTTTGAAATGAATAATACATACATTTTTCATGGTTTTGTTAAATTTTGTGTGGCTGATCAACTGGTCTAATGACTCCCATGTAAACATTTTCAATCATAAGAAAAGATAGTAAAATCCACAACATATGCATTGATTTGCATTGTGATAGAGGGGAAATGATGTAACAATTAAGGTGCTCACAGTAGAGGAGTGGAGGTCATTCCTGTTTCCTGAAGAATCCTATCTGTTTACATTCACTCACTCTTGCAGGAATGCATTTTATTTAACCTTTTCATTGCCAAGGACATTTGACTTTTCATATTTGCACAGCAAAATATTTTTTGCTTCATTTATTTATTATAGTTTATTGTCTTTTATTAAATACTCTTTCAGTTTACTTCCTCACTCACTCAACCCCTCTCTCTCTTCCCCCTCCAATTACCACACTCTCACTCAATCCCCCAGCCTTATACTTCATGCCTCCACTCCCTGCTTCCCCCTGGCCCAGACACACAATCCCCCCCACAAAATACATTAAAAAAAACACCCCTCAAATACAAAAACTTACCACCCCTCAAACATGCATACAACACCCCCTCCACATATATACAACAACCCCTCGAATACATAAAAAAACACCCCCAGATACACACAACCCCCAATACATAAACCCCCCTGACCTCCCACATACATACAACCCTTCAAGTACATACAACCCCCCCCCCCTCCCCCACATACATTTAGAAAGAAAAAAACCCCACCAAATAAATACAGACTTACCTACATTGGGGATGGTCTCGGGCCTCTGCTGCCCAGCTCTCCCCCAGCTGCGGGCCTCCCTCGCTGACACTGTCCCATGCTGAGGTTCTGACATCTGGGCCGAGCTTTCGGCGCTCACTTGCATGAGAGAGAGGCCCCCAGCACGCGCCAAAAGCTGGGCCCGGCTTCCTTCCAGAGCGCACCGATGTCAGAGAGGCCCGGCGCACACTAGCGTCAGAGGCTCGGCGTGGGGGAGAGCTGGGGCCCTGTGGCAATGAATGGACCGGCAACCGCGTAAAAGAAGTTGGGCCCGGCCCGCGGTTGGCCGCTGGACTTCCTGCAGTCACTGGGCCTGGAACACTGGAGGTCAGTGACATCGTACTACAATTTTTGCTTTGTTTGATTTTGTTCTGCCATGTTGTTTTATTCTATGTACAAATGATTTTCAGTGAAACTTTCCTTTACTTAAAAAGTTCAAAAAAGGTTAAAGGAATACAATTTACTTTTAGAGCAAAGAGAATGTCCTTCTATAACAGGATAGGATAGGATAGGTGTGATGCATCCAAATTGGTTAGAATTCCTCCACAACATGTGCAAATAATACTGGATGACAATAGAGAGTCCATGAACAATATGGCAAATTATCAGGTATGGGCTAAGTGTCTAGTGGGGTCTGATGAGCCTCCACAATTGAATCACCATGTATGCCCACCCTAGTAACCAATATGTAATAAACAGAGGCACTGGTAATCATATATATGCAGGGGCACTGCGGCCCTTTACCTTGGTGCTTGCAGGACTCCTAGACATCCAGGGCGTGCTCTTCATCCAGGTAAGTAGACAGCAGAAGGGTAGTGTTGATGTATAGCACAGCCACGAGTTCCAACTCTCCATGAGACCGGAAAAAATGACAAAGGTGAACGCTCCAATCTAGCAACAGGTCAGGTTTATTGCATGGTGGTGCAGCAAAATAGGACTACACGAACGCACCTACGCGTTTCGTGCACAAGGCACTTTATCAAAAGTTCAAAAAAGGTTAAAGGAATACAATTTACTTTTAGAGCAAAGAGAATGTCCTTCTATAACAGAAGGAATAAGAATGATTATTATTATTATTATTATTAGGTAATATAAATGTTTTAGTTATTTAAATACTGAAAACATTTATGGGCAGGGTAGTATCGTCCTGGGAAACTCTTCTCGGGTGAATATCACACACGTACTGTAACAAACATTTCGGATTAAAGTCACTAAGAGTAAAGTATTGATTTAGTTCTGAACAGAGAAAGGCTAATACGGACTAGCTATAAAGAAGAAGACTTTTCATCTTCATTTCCAGGTAACAGTTCTGCCGAAGATATTTTTTGATGCTTGGGGTCATCCTTTGAATAGGAGAAAAAAAGGTATATTTTTTCAAAAGTATGTATTTTATGTTGGCTAACAGGTAATTTAAATGGCTAACTCAGGTAATTTAGAATGTGTAATTGTTCATTCACAAATTGATTAGCTTCACTATAATTGGGTTACTTCATTTCAAGTAAATATTTAGCTGTTGTGTTGTAATAATAATGATAATATGTATTTAGTATGCATTATCTGAACACAGTGAAGTATAAGTTTAATATTAGATTTTTGGATTTGGGCATTTCCAAGTCCAAGTGCTGGTTGAAGAGCGAAACAAGTTACTGTGTGGACGGGACTTGGATACAGAGTGTAACTCTTGCCGGAGATCCCGCCCGACGTGACTAAATACCCCCACGTGATGTGGAAGCGGTGAGTGAGGCAGGGGAAGCAGGAGAGAAGCTTCAGTATACCATGTGTCTGGAGACGTGGAGGATCCCGGATTCGAATCTTGAGCCCATAGACGGGTGCCGCAAAGAGGACCGAGTGGACAGACGAGGTTACCCACATTTGCTGTGGAGCTAGGGCCTCAAGTGAGGAGGGGAAGGCTGGGTAGTCACCCCCTAATCGTGCTCGGTGTATTACGCTGTGGGTAAACAGATTGTCCCAAGCCCACCACCCAGAAGAACATCACTGGGGGTAAGGAGAACTACTGGAAGTATATTTACACTTCTTTCCATGTGAAATGAACTTTGTTTAACAGATACAGATTGTCTTTTTAAAGACACTGATTTACATTGGAACTTTAATATTCCATACATAGAGATATCTATGATCCTCTCTCACTGATTGCAATATAGCAATTTTATATTCTTGTCGTTGACAAGTTATTTTAATAAATATTTCTAAACAATATTTAAGGACTATCCATTTCAGCCTTACATTGGATTGTTATAATTGTTTTTCCTTGAATTCAGTAATACCTGCTGGTGTTCCAATAGAAGAGGCCATAGATGTGATGCTGTCCCTTATATATTCAATTGAGACCGGATTACAGTGATTAATACCAGTCAATTCATCCAGAGATCCTCAAGTGCTTCTTCAATATATAGTTTGGTGAACACTATTTCACAATTTATTATTTTTCTTTTCCCGGTGTTTTTTCTTTCGCCTAGGTCATCTACGCATATATATATGTATGTGTGTGTTTCTTACCTTTGCTGGGATGAAGGCTCATCCTCCTCATTCAACTGGGGCACCAATCACATTGCTTGACCCACGAAGCAATGATACTCAGCTTGACCTGAAGTAAAGATCCTCTGCTTGCATTAAAATTAAACAACCCCAAAACTAGAAAAAATCATTGATGCCCAATGAAACAAAAATAAACACAAAAAAAAATCAGAAATAAATGAATCCAAAAAACAGAAAAACAATTAATTTCACATGGCAAACACTGAATCAAGGTTATTGGATGTTGGTGCCACTGAAGAGGAGGACAAGGTTGGCCTTCATCCTGGCAGGGGTAAGTGCTACTTTTATTTACTATGGGTAACTATTGATTGCCAATGTGGGTATCTGTTCCCCTGTTGAAGGCATAGGTAACCACAGTGACAATCAATGGATTTAATGGCTAGTGATTTATTGTATTGTAATGTATATTTTATTGTATTTTGTGATGTGTATTTTTTATGCTTCTCAATGGGCAAAAGTGCTATTGGCCAGATCTGGATAATAGGGCTACTGTCCATTATTGTGTGTGGTGGGGGGAGTGTTTTGTTGGGTGTAGAGGGGGTGTATGGGGTAGAGGGGGATAGTTGCCCCAAGGAGGGTGGTTAGGCCTCCCGGTATGGGGAGAGGGTAGCTTATTCATGTAATTTAATTGTTAATGTATTTTTTCAATTAAAGCTTAATATGGATTGCCCATGTGGCTATCTAGGCGCTCTATTGAGAGGGTGTATTTTTTTAAGGGGGGTAACTACTGTATTATGTGTATTTTATTTTGGTTAATTCCAAAAACCACTATTAGCCACATTTGGCTAATAGGATATAAGGTCTAGAAGGGGAGGTAAGTGGTTAGGCCACCCGGGGGGGGGGGGGGGTGTTAGGATTGGCGAGAGGGTTTTACCCACTCATTACCTTATCGGTTAGCCATGAAGGTAATGAAGCTTTGCATTAGTTTATTGTATTTTTAGTACTTTAAGGTTGAAGCAAGGGGTCTCCAGAGCGCAACCGCAACCTGCTTACCGAGATATATGCCGCCGTATGGGGTGTTGGTATCTAAGCCAGCTGAGTAGCACCATTGTAACTTTCTACTAGAATATTTCAAAGTGATATCTATTTTATTTATTGTAACCTTGAAAGGGCTTCAAGCACAAAGTAATTTGTACTGAGGGCTATGAGTTACTGAGGGCAGGTGAAAATAAATAAAACACAGGTTTTCTGACATACACAAGTAAAAACAAGGTGAAGAACAGCAAATAAAGCCGATGTACAGAGAAAGTAATATAACAACTTGAGTTAGTACTTCTAATCTTATAAAGGATAAAGGCAGTCAGTGGGCTATATTGACATATACTGTATAGATCTTAGACTACAGCATGTATTGCTATCTGGAACCAGCCCTCTCATCTACTACCCTAAAACAGGAATTAAAGGGCTAACAAAAGGATATGGTTGACTCCACACCCTTCAAGTCCTACAAGGCATTTACCTCTCCCCGCCCACCACCTGACAGATTAGACAGATGACTGTTCTCTTCTATATGTATGTAGCATTGCCATTTATATTATACAGTAACTAAGACAGCCTATTTATGCTAATGCAGGTAATAGATCTTCGTGAGATTACAAGAGCACACACGCAGTTCTGTTCATTTTTAATTGTTTTTACGTTTGTTGACTTTTCGCCGTTACTATGTAGGACTGTTATTTATCTCATTTGTACGTAATAAAAGTTAATTTGTTTCCTTGTTCTGGGGTATTTGTGCAGGGCAGCTACATGGGAACTCCTTTCTTTCTCTCTCCAATTGTGCATTTACATTGGTTCCCGGCTAGCACCTACCCCTAGGTTTTAAGTCATATTTCCTCATATAATCTAGCTGAGCAGGACTCTCTAACCCTTCTGGATATCTTTCTGCTTGGAATTTAGACCAAAAGAGAGAATGCGTGCGTGCCTGTGTGCGTGCGCGTGCATGTGTGTGCGTGCGTGCGCGTGCATGTGCGTGCGTGCGTGCGCGTGCATGTGTGTGCGTGGTCTTGTACACAAATACACAGCACAAGTAGCGAATAATGTTTTATTTCCGGACCCGCAATACAACTTTAAAATACAAATGTATGTCTGCAAATAAGATTGATATTGGAAAATAAAAAAATAATCAAGGTACCTGCTTTTTTTCCCTTTAACTATATTGGTTTTAAATGAATGTCAGGTATTTTAGCTGCCTCACAGCTACTTTTGCCATTTTATGAAGCTTTTTTTGCTGCACTCGTCATTACAGTTACAGTATGTGAAAAATAAGCTCTTTGGAGCTTATTCAATACAGCATGAATACTTAATTTTGCAAAACACACATAATTTGCATTCTAATTTGCATTTTGGCCAATTTAAAAAGAATGGGGGTGGGGGGCTGTCGCTGCTTCAGTTTCAAAAATTAATTGGAGATCGAGAGCATTTCCATTTGTGTTGCTTTATGGTAGAAAGAAGCAGTCAGCCCCTAAAATTCTCTCCTAAGTATCTACAGTATGGGGCACATGTATCAAGCACCATTATGGGTTTATCACCCCTTTTCTGGCGTTAACAACTATTCCAGAAGTTGTGTACAGCAAGGCCCCACTTCTCGGCGCCCCGCTTTTCGGTGATCCACCGATACGGCGGCACCGAGAAGGGGGCCACCATGTCTGCACATGCGCAGAGCGGGCCAGTCCGATGTCGTGCATGCGCTGAATGGGCCGGGCTGGGGTCGCGCATGTGGAGAAGGGGGGGGGGTTGCCGAGGTTGCACATGCATAGAACAGCGCTTTCCGGCGATTTTTACTTTGCGGCGAGCCCTTAGAAGGGAACCCGCCGCATGCCCGGGGCCCTCCTATATTTACAATTTTGTCACCCTTAGACCCATACCTTTTTGCTTCCCCTAAAATGAAATTCCTCCCCTGCAGCACACACAAAATGGCACCCCCCTACAGCACACATAAAATGGCACCCCCCCTGCAACACACACAAACAACGGAATCCCTCCCCACACACACTAAATGGAATCACACACACAGGAGGTTACACTGCTGCTGCTCTGCTGGGTCCATGCACCTACCTTGCTGGGAGGAAGCCTGTGATGCTGCCCACGCCGTTCCCGCACGGACCAGCAGGAGAGGCAGAAAATAGAGGCCCAGATGAGAGGTCCACTGCACCCGCATTACCACAGGTGACAGAGGTAAAGAGACACATGGACACCCCCCCACCTCCCCACTAACCTTAGTGAAGGCCCGCACTGTCCTCTGACGCTCGGCTGCTTGCTGCCTGAGGCCTGCCGCCCTCCTCACATAAGCAACAGCAGAGCTTGTTCAAAAGTAATGGAAACGTTTTTGCTGCACTTTGCATTTGCTTATAAGTAGTCCACGCCCATGAAGACCTCCAATCCAGGCTCATGGGAGACGGTGAGCCCGAAGACCGTGACGTCATCTTGAAGAAGCAGGGAAAATTTGCTGCCCCAAAGTTTTTCCGCCCTAGGCCTGGGCCTTATGGCAAATCCGTCACTGTATTCAAGTCACGTGATGTTTGTGCCCCTATGTATCAACATAGAGAGAAGTGTTTTTGGCCATCCAGGGACTCCGTAGCTGTGCACACCAGACGGTGACGTCAGCGGGAGGAGACGGTTAGAAACTACTCTGTTGGCAGCAGACCACGAGGACCGCAGGAGATCTGCCCGCACTAATGGACGTTCTGCACCCCACGGCGAGCGGCTACCCCTGGCAAAAGACCCCGAACCACTGTGCATGTCCTACTCATGGACGGTGAGTAGGATTTCAGTTTTACCACACGGTGGAGCAACGTAGCTTCCTTCAAGCACAAGCGCTTGGAAGCTCATTTCTTATTCAACAGGAGAACTATCTTCTTGTTTAGCAGGAGAAAAGTCCACTGTTTATTAACTATATACATGTTTTATATCAATTGAGGTTACCATTGTTTTAACCAATAAATGCTCATTGTACACTGGCGACACGTTTAATTTGAGTAGGGCTAGTACCGCAAGCCGGGACATGTCCCGGCTTGCTAGCCCCACTCCCTCGGCGTGACGCGTGGTCACGCGTCATCGGGAGCCTGCGCCCCCTGCACGCGCGTCCAGGGCTCCCCGAGGGAGCCCTGGTGTCCCGCGATGTGGGGGACGGCGGCAGGGGGTTCCGGGGGACCCGGCGGACTCGGCGAGCGGAGGGAGAAAGCCCCGATCGGAGGGCGCTCCTCCGCGGCTTCGGCGCGCGCCCGGCACCCTGCGGCGCGCGCCAGGTTTCTGCTGCGCCCGAGACCGGGCAAATGCTCGAATAAACTCGGCCGCAGCAGTATCTTGTCCCACACGGCAATTGTTGTCTCAAAGATAATACACTATTGTGGTGTTTTTGTTCATTTCTCTTTCCCTTCTCTGAGGCATTCCATGTAAGAAGAAAATCACTGCACAAGACTCTATTCCACTCTTCATACTCAGCGCCATAGGAGGCTACTCCACACGAATAGAGAGAAGTGTGTTTTGATGTTTTTTTGAGCAGTGTTGCATCATACTGTATGTAAGAACAGTTTGATTCAGATATGACAGACTTTTGGGTAGGGTGACCAGATTTTCAAATGTAAAAACCGGGACACATTAAAAAATATTTATAAAAAAATTAATCAAACCCCCCCCATTTTTTTTTGCTTTGTTCCCTCTCCCCCCATCCTCCCTCTCCCCTCCCTCTCCACCCATCCTCCCTCTCCCTCATCCTCTCTCCTCCCTCTCCCTCCTCCTCTCTCCTCCCTCTCCCTCCTCCTCTCTCCTCCCTCTCCCTCCTCCCCATCCGCTCTTCTCCCTCTCCCCCATCCTCTCTTCTCCCTTTCTCCCCATTCTCCTCCATCTCCCCATACTCTCCTCCCCACTTCCTCTCCATCCTATCCCCCCCAACTCTCTTCATCCTCTCCCCCACTCCCCCTCCATCCTCTCTCCCCACCCCAACTCCCTCTCCATCCTCTCTCTCCCTTTTGCCCTTTCCCCTTTCCCCATCCTCCCTCTTCCCCATCTTCTCTCCCTCCCTCTCCTCATCCTCTCCTCCCTCTCTCCCCATTCTCTCTCCTCCCTACCCCCATCCTCTCTCCTCCCCCATCCTGTCTCCCCCATTCTTTCTCCATCCTCTCTCCCCTCCCTACTCCCTATCACCCCCCACTCACTCTCCATCCTCCCGCCCACTCCCTCTCCATCCTCTCCCCCCCACTCCATTTCCATCCTCTCCCCCCACTCCCTTTCCATCCTCCCTCTACCCCCCCTCCCTCTCCATCCTCCCTCTACCCCCACTCCCTCTCCATCCTCTCTCCCCCCACTCCCTCTCCATCCTCTCTCCTCCAACTCTCTCTCCATCCTCTCCCCCCACTCCCTCTCCATCCTCTCTCCACACCCATTCCCTCTCCGTCCTCTCTCCCCACCCCAAATCCCTCTCCATCCTCTCCCCCCCACTCCCTCTCCATCCTCTCTCCCCCAACTCTCTCTCCATCCTCTCCCCCCACTCCCTCTCCATCCTCTCTCTCCACCCCCATTCCCTCTCCGTCCTCTCTCCCCACCCCAACTCCCTCTCCATCCTCTCTCCCATTTTTACCTTTTTCCCTCTCCCCTCCCTCTCCCCCATCCTCCCTCTCCCCATTCTCTCTCCTTCCCCCACCCTCTCTTCTCCCTCTCCCCCCCATTCGCTCTCCACCCTATCTCCCCATCCTCTCTCCTCCCTCCATCCTCTCTCCCCCACTCCGTCTCCATCCTCTCTCCCTTCCCTGCTCCCTCTGCATCCTCTCCCCACCCCAACTTCCTCTCCATCCTTTCTCACTCCCCCCACCCCTCTCCATCCTCCCTCTCCCCCCACTCCCTCCATCCTCTCTCCCTTCCCTACTCCCTCTGCATCCTCTCACCCCCCTCCCTCTTCATCCTCTCTCTCCACCCTCATTGCCTCTCCACCCCCCACTGCCTCTCCATCCTCTCTCCACCCCCCACTCCCTCTCCATCCTCTCCACCCCATCTTCCTCTCTATCCTCTCTTCACCCCCTCTTCTTCTCCATCCTCTCTTCACCCCCACTCCCTCTCCATCCTCTCTCCACCCCACTCCCTCTCCATCCTCTCTCCACCCCCACTCCCTCTCCATCCTCTCTCCACCCCCACTCCCTCTCCATCCTCTCTCCACCCCCAACTCCCTCTCCATCCTCTCTCCACCCCCACTCCCTCTCCATCCTCTCCACCCCCACTCCCTCTCCATCCTCTCTCCACCCCCAACTCCCTCTCCATCCTCCCTCCACCCCCCACTCCCTCTCCATCCTCTCTCCCTCCCCATCCTCTCTCCCCCCACTCCCTCTCCATCCTGTCCCCCTACTCCCTCTCCATCCTCTGTCCCCCTGCTATAGAAGAGCAGCTCAAAGCAGGAGTGCTCTGCAGTGCCACCTATTGCCCAGCAGCTGTAGCAGCCACACAAAACCCTGCTCTCCTCCTCCCTTCTACTGGCTACAGCTGTTCTTATCTGATCGGTTCAGCGCTCTGCAGCCGGCATCCTCCTCTGATCTGCTCCAACCTCCAATCTCCTCCTACCCACCCAACCCAGTAGGACACCTCACTAATAACCGGGACTGTCCCAGCTAAACCAGGACATTTTAACAATTTTTGGGCACCGGGACAGCTCACTAAAACCCGGGACTGTCCCGGCTAAACCGGGACATCTGGTCACCGTACTTTTGGGGGCAAATAAAAGGGGAAAAGAATGTAGCACAGTGATGCAGATTGCGATACATCTTATATGTGCACCATGTAATTCCTCCCACTGACACTCCCCAAGTCGCATACGAGGGCAGATGGAGCTAAATTGGACCAATGTTCCTTGATCTATAGGTGCGGGATAAAAATGTCCCAATTTTGTCAGTGCTCAAGGGCCAGCAACAGGTCAGATCCAAAGGATATCCATGCTTTAGCACAGCTGGCTTAATCAGTAGCTCAGCCATTAATTGAGCCACCTAAGCTAAAGCAGGAAAATCCTTAAAACCTGACCTTTTGGTAGCCTATGAGGACTGGACTTGGCCACCCCTGCCCTAATGTTTTGTAAAAGTTCTGCTTTGTGTCACATTTTGTAGTAACTGTAAGGAATCCGCTCCTCGGTTTAATGTTTGCCTTACCTTGCAGACCTGTGCAGTCCTGGAACACTTTCCCGGATATTTACTGCAGCCTGGATTCACTCACCAAAGCAATACTGCCACACGCCCCTTCTGCCATTGGTTCTCTGACCTTTAAGTGTTGCCTTCCCACAATGCTCCCTGCCGAGCATAGTCCTTCCTGGATGTCTCTGTGTTCTGCCATAAGCCGTGTCTTGTCTGTCTCCTTGGTTCCTGAGACCGGCTGCTAGTGTCACGCAGCGGTCTGTTCCTGTGCTGAAGCGGAGTACTCTCCTTGTTGTCTTCAGCTCCCTGATTCCTGTGACCGGCTGCTAGTCTCATGCAGCGGTCAGTTCCTGTTTCCTGTGCTGAAGCTGAGTACTCTCCTTGTTACTTCAGCTCCTTGTTTCCTGTGACCGGCTGCTATATTCATGCAGCGGTCTGTTCCTGTTTCCTGCACTGAAGCGGAGGTTTCCCTGTGTATCTTCAGCTTCCTGGTTCCTGGGGCCTACTCTTTCCCTAATCTAGAGAGGCCGTGTCCTGGTTCCTGCGCTGAAACGGAGGATTCCCCAGCCTGCTCAGGACTCTTGCGCTGAAGCACTGGTTTACCAGTGCAGCTAGGCGGTGTGCTACTCTGGTCTGTCTACCACCTCCTGAGACCAGTACCATGGGCCATGGTCGCCGCACGCGCAGAGGCCACTCCCGCGCTCCTAAGCTGAAGCGGGGCTCTCCTGACTACCTGTTGCCCAACGCCTGCTTGAACAACATTTACCCTGATGTCTCCAGTCCTGACCCTGGCGTGTCCACGACGATGCTGTCTTCTCCTATCCTGATCCTGCTATGTACGACTACGAACTGCGCAATCCGGATCAGCCTGCGCGGTCTAAGGTCGGTGCTTTTACAACTCCACCTCAGCCACGCGGTCCGACCCAGGTTTGTGGCGAGCACAGTCGTGACAGTAACAAATTAGGCCATATATACTACGCAGTTCTATTCTTTAAGACAACTTTTGTGCTGGAAGACACCATCATAAGACATTTAATTAAATGTATTATATTTGACATCGACACAATTATTTCCCCCTACAATGCAGTAACAATCTTTGGGTGCTTAGTAAAATACTCCTTAAAGCAGCAAAACATGAAAAATCCTATATGTGTTTTTTAAAATAAATCAGTAATGGGGTATTAGATTATACTGTCTGCTTTTTTTGTTTTTTTCTAACTCCAAATGCCATTTTAACTGATTTTTTTTTTTAATGCACTGATAATCCTTTTTGAGTTCTGCGCTTCGGCAACAAAGTATCACAAACAGATCGGTAGCTATGTTCCAAACAGCAGACAATCAATTACTCTTAAGCTGTAAAAATAATGTGTTACACTTTGTAATATAATGTTACATATCAACTGCAGCATTTCACAGACACAGGACAAGGACACAGTTAGATGGCGGCCATTATGTTAGTCACAATCAGGATTTATAACAGGAGCACCAGCCAATTGCCAGTTTAGGTAAGAATGTAGGGTTATACATTGTCACAAGCTTTACATATAAAAATAAGAAAAAAAGGGTGAATGTTGCTGCTGTAATGGACTTATTCTATATCCACCTAAGTAACCGATCAGATTATTTTCATCTGAAATTTTTCATTGAAGTCAATAAAGAATTTCATCCGAAGACAGTTCAATCGGCCACTTTAGTGGATATAAAATAACCCCCTATATCTATCACCAGAACGTGGCTATACTACTTGTGCATGTATTTATATATTCCACTAGAGGGTACTTTTGTATAAAACATGCAATAACAACTGAGGAGAAGTAGCATGCCTTAGTGACACCGCCACCTTTAGCATCCCGTACAGAAGATTTTTCTCAACAAAATAGTGCAATTATGTTTGTTTACACTGTCATCTCTGTTTTGAAATTGATGTATAGGGTTGTCCTTATTATTTGGAATTTTCTTAAATGTTTTGCTTTATTTTTGTAGAAATCAAAACAGTCATCGATGGTTTCATCAAGTAAGGGAGATTTACCCACTTTGCCAACTTACTGAAATCAATGTTTTTAAAGATGCTACCCATCCAATATAGATTTTTCATAATATCCGATAAATATTCAGCACCCAGTACTGTATATGTAAACAAATGTACCTTATAACACTATATAAAATGTTTATCTTATCTTAAGAGATTTATTAGATACCTCAATATCTTCGTCTGTTTATGCTTCATTATGCAAGTAATCTTAAACCCTCCCCTGCCAGAGGGGCCTGCGATACATTGGTATTACATGACTCCCAGGCAGTAAAGGGGATAAAGTGGATACGTGAACATGAACTCTCAGCTGTAGAAGGTTGCCCAATTCTTTCAATTGCAATATAAAACAAATCTGGAAATGTACATTTAAAATATGTGTATTATTGAGACCTTGGGACAATTGTGTTGAACAGGCGGTTATGGGCCACATGTGCTCTCGGGGGGGGGGGGAAAGGTGGGTGGGGGGGAGCTTCAACTGCACCCACAATCTCTGGTCTCCCTAGTAGCCCGCTCTCCCCAGTGCAGGAGGAGTGGAGATGTTGCTGGCCTGGATGTAGCTTCTTCTCAGTAACCTCAGCTGCTTAATGACAGTGCACTGATAAATACTGGCCCACTCCTCTCCTGTGCTTATCATTAGCTCCCTGTGCAAGAAGAGGAGTGTGACAGTATTCACCAGTGAACTGTAATTACAAGTATGTGAATAAAGCGTATGTGTTTTTATATCAAAGTTCCTGCCGCACTTTCTTCACGTAATTGCATTTAGCCCATCCCTGCATGGATCTAGCACCATGAAAGGTTTGAAGAATTGAGCACCACCAATATATTATCTATTCCAGGGGTGCGCAAACTGAGGGTGTGGGATTTTCTAGGAGGGTGCGGCATTTACAGAGGTCCCGCGCTCTTCCCCACAGCATTAAAATTAAATGCTGGGGGATGGTGGGAGGCCTCTGTAACTCCCTCTTACCTGCTCTCTGCCGGCTCCTCAGCGACGCGTCGCCATGATGACGTGGCGTCAAATGGGACATCACATGATGTTGTGACATCATATGATACAGCCGCAGAGAGCTGGTAAGGAGGGGGAGTGTGAGCTGGTGGGGAGAGCAGACAGGGGGGCGCAAACAGAAACGTTTTCACACCCCTGATCTATTCTGATGTACACTCCTAGGCAGCTGGGTGGGGATGTGTTACAAATATATATACTGTAAATACATACAGTATGTGGGTACTGTGCAGCCCTTTTGATAGCTGAAGTATATCATGTTGCCTACCACTGCCTTGGAGTCTTTCTACTTCTCACAACTATAACTGAATTTACAAAAAGTATCAACTACTGTATAAAACTGCAAATAACGACTTACCATTTCAATAGAAGTGATGAAAACAGGATGATGGACATGAGTTTCAAGCTGATGTTTAAAACACACACAAAAATACTTTTACATGCAGATTTTCTTAGAGCTGCATTATATTTCCAACCTCATAGCTGCAGCACAGGATTACTGCAAAATCAGATGGGATAGATTACAGAGGAAGCAGGTACTGTACAGTTAGGAGGAGTAAGGTTCTTACAGCAGAACAGGTATATGTTATGTTGAATGAAACCAAGAATATAATTAAATTAATGATATAACTATTAGAAATGTATACATTATGAGGACATTTGCACCTTAACCTATTGCATGCAGGAATGTTCATCTGGAATAAAAATCATTTAAGATCAAACATGTCTCCTTTTAACCCTTAATGCATCTAAATTCCTAATTTTCGATTATCCCTGCCGTTTATTTAAATGCGGTTCTTTAACTGCATACTTTGTCCTATAAAATAGCAAAACGGCTGCTATGCCAATGTAAACCCCCACATCTATATTATATTATATTCTTTATGTTAAGAAGCAGTTTAATACACCATCATGCTTTAACATTAACATAATATCCATTCCCACTCTCTCTGGCTTAATAAAGGGTTTGATTAATTTACTGCAACTCCAAAATATTGTACATGTAGCATATTAAAAAAAAGTAAGCATACATGCACATCTATGTTGAAGTGCATACAATGAATATTTATTATTACAAAAATAATTTCAACATCTAAAATCTTAGTTAAAAAAATATATAGCAAAAACAGTTCATGATAAAAGCAAAGAGCAGAATCCACAAAAGTCTTATCCGGGGGTATGTAACTCCTAGTAGGTATTTGTGTGTATGACAGTGATTGCACGCGTTAGTAGATGTTCATAAGGAAGACGTTTCGTGTCCCTGACACTTCCTCAGTACAGATTGCTTACTGCTTAGGTTGATGTCCAAAAACATCTTGCTTATGTACTTCCACCTACAGTACAAGGGCAACCACTGAAATGGACTCAAAGACCTAAAGATGTAACAAGGCTCACTGTCCACGGCCCACCGCCTTTAGAAGTTAAAGTCTGCGGCGTCAAAGACAAGGCCAACCACGATCACGCAGGGGGTCCATGCTTCCCAATGCGATCCCTGCCCCCCTCCAGCATTAATCCTCTGGTAGTGGCCGGAGACAAGGTTAGCTACATCTGTACTAATGGTTATATACCCCTAGATACGACTATTGTGGATTCAGCTCTGTGTATTTATCAGAAACTGTTTTTGATAATATATATATATATATATATATATATATATATATATTAACTTAGATTATTTTTTTGATGTGGAAATTATATTTGTAATAATAAATATTCCTTTTTATCCACTTTAACATTTCTGCATGCATGCTTCCATAATTTTTGCTTGTGCCATTGAAAAGTGATAGATTCTCTTGCAGGATAGCACCCTAACCTAATTATTGTTCTTCTTATGTTGTCAACAACATGTATTCACATTTTTTGGGGTGTGCAACACTTCCTTTCTGTATATTGTACATGTACTGTAGCACGCTAAGAGAGACTGCAGCATAAAGCAACATAGGATATGTGTTGATATTTATTGTCACCATATAATTGATGCTGATGACATAACAGGAAATTCAATATTAACACAGAAAAACATATTATACACAATTTAAGTTAAAAAGTTACAGAGGAAACTATTGCAAATGATTAAGAATCCTTTGGTGATCCTGGATTTTGGAAAAAATTTAATCTGCAGACATGAATGATCACGTTAATAATGTTTCTGCATTTATTCCTTGATATAAAACTATTTGTTTATCCAACTAGAACGGAACAATGGTGCCCTGACAATGTCACAGATAATACTCCAGAAACACGTCATCCAATTAGGGAAGTGCCTTTTAATGTATTCAATAAAAGAGCTCCTTTCAGTTCCAAACCATGGTACATTTTGCTGAAGGGGATTTTTTTTTTTAATCGCTTCATCCTTCAATGCATTTGGAATAATTGGAATGTAAGTCCCTCCCGTTTTCACGGGGTTAAATCCTAAAGAATTCCCTTTTGCTTCACAGATCAATCTGTCAAAACATATTTAGAGACACAATCGTGGGTTCATGTAATTATAAGGCAAATACAAATATCACTTGTGAGCACATTCACATCTCAGACAGGTCTGCAACCCTGCGTATCACCTTTATATCCCAGCAGAAAGTGATTCCATTGCAGCCAGGGATTCTGGGAAATAACATGCAAATGAGCACACAGTGTGACCTTTATACATTTCAAACCTTGAAACAGTGACATTGCACAAGGGGGGTTAGTTACTAAAGTTTCCCGACTGCAAAACTGGGGCGAACTGTGCAGAAGAATTGCACCAGATTTATCAAAGAAAAAACTCCCATTGCTTTCAATGGAATTCCTTTTCTTTGATGAATAAGGCTCTTTTTTTTGCACTAGTTTCCCCCTACATTTGCAGTCGGGAGACTTTAGTAAATAGACCCCCATATAATTTAGGAATGTACTGCCATTTTAAGGAAAAGTGCAAGCATACAATAGTCCACAGGAATGACTATCAACTAGTGGTGTACCGAGTACCCGGAATTACCCGGTGTTACCCGGCACATTTCCAGCTACCCGGACATTACCCGGACCCGGCAACTGAGAAGTGGGCCCGGTAATGTCAGGGTAGCTGAAAATAATCACATCACGGCTGTCCAACAGGAACGCTCCGTCTCCTGCTCCGGTCACGTGGTTCCCTGGCAACACACACACACACACACACACACACACACACACACACACACACACACACCTTACCTGCTGAGGTGCTGTGGAATGGATTCCTGCTGTCCCCCGCCGGCTGAAGACACTTCTGATGCTGCCACCGCCACAGGACCGCTGCTGCTGTTCCTAGATGTCACTGCCACCCTGCAGGTAAGTGGGTAACCGGGTACCCGGCCGGGTAGAACTATTGATTTTAGCCGGGTACCGGTTACAGTAAATATTTTTGTTATGAGGAAAGGTCCAAAAGACCCCCTGGTTAATATGCTGTAAAGCCATCTTTTTGGTGATGGGAAGAGTATTATGCCTGGATTCACTAAGGCTACGGCCCCAGTCTTACCTGCAGCGCGCGCGCCTGTCGACCTGGCGGCGCATGCACAGTTTAAAACCGCGATCTGTGTTATGTAGGGGAGCGTGGGGGACGGGGGGGCAGGGCCATGATGGGGCATATCTGCCCTTCCATTGTTGTGCGTCGACCATGCCGTGGTACTGTATGACAAAATTTTTGTCTTCCCTGCCAGCGTACGCGTCACAGCGCTTTGCGCGCCCACACACAAACAGCCACTGCCTAAGCCAGCGGTGGCCAGCTCCAGTCCTCAAGGGCCACCAACAGATTAGGTTTTAAGGCTATCCCTGCTTCAGCACAGGGGGCTCAACCAGTGGCTCAATCAACAACTAAACCACTGATTCAGCCACCTGTGCTGAAGCAAGGATATCCTTAAAACCTGACCTGTTGGTGGCCCCTGAGGACTGGAGTTTGTCACTCCTGCATTATGTGCTGAATCGGGGCATGACAAGGTATTTGTTTAAATTTTCACTATCAGCGTATTGTAGGAATGCAAATTTTTTTTAATTTTAATTTAATATGAGTTCTGTTTGAAGGGCTAAAACCAGAAGTGAGGAAAACTGAAGTTCTTTCATTTCTTTCCCAGACAGGCACATTAAAATACTCTTATTGCAGAGTGATTACTCCAGCCAACTGAAATGATAGATCTGTTAATACACTCTCTCAAACGACCCTAATGCCTTGTATTCTGAAATGCAGACACAAGGAGACCTGCAATAAAAGCAGCTTTGTACTGTCGACACCTGTGCAGTAGACACAGGAGTAAAAACCCACAATCATTAATCAATGGGCCAGCATTATAAAATTCAAAGCCTATTTCAGAATATTATAAACTACAGCTCTGCAATTCTTTGTAATGGACTAGGCCAGGGGAGCGCAATCTTCTCCCCCTGCGCCCCCCTGCCGACTGTCCTGCTCTCCACACGCCCCCCTCCCTCCTCCTTACCGTGGTTCCCAGCATCTGGGCGTCATGACGTCACATGACCCCGCAGCATCATTTGACGCCGGGTTGCCATGGCGACATGTCTCCAGTTGCCAGCTGAACCACGGTAAGTAAGGTTTACAGAGGCCTTAGCCGCTTCCCCCGGCACTTAATTTAAGTGCCTAC
Source organism: Ascaphus truei (assembly GCA_036426205.1). NCBI lineage: Eukaryota > Metazoa > Chordata > Amphibia > Anura > Ascaphidae > Ascaphus > Ascaphus truei. The sequence goes on along the minus strand of WSYH01002656.1, from coordinate 25,772 downwards.
GGGAAGTGCGCGGGGCCTCTGAAAACCACGTGCCCCCCGCAGTTATTCTCCCGCCCCCCAGTTTGCGCACCGCTGATCTAGACTACATTAAACCAACTTAATGGAGAAAAAAAAACAGATTTTCATAGATGATTCTATTAAATGTTGTATTTTAATTTTCAAGGTAAAAGTCGCACAAGCTGTGAGATGTAGCAGATAAATCCTAAGGAAGGTGCTGGGAGAAATTAACACCTCGTGTTCCTTTGCAAGCCGGCATCCAGAATTATTGACGTATACAGTACCGGCACAGTGCCTCAATGAGTGATGTTTAGGCAGTTGAAATGTGTGGCATAAACACTGGAAATATGTACTGCATTGTTGAATTGTTGCAAATGTACAGTTAGTGACACTTAACAACACATTTAATTTATAAAATTTTTATAAATGCATTAAACATATTTTTCAACTGTTCTTAAGAGAATGTGTTGTCAAAAGAAATACATTTTATTAAGAATTGTGAAAAAATATGTTTGATGTATTTTTAACATTTGATAAATTACGTGTTTTTAAATGGAGGGAGTATCTAAGGGTTAGAGTGATGGGATGATGGGTGGATGAATGAGAATGATTTTAGGGTGATGGAAGCAGTACAGGAGAGAAAAGGATAAGTGCAGACATAGTTGAGAAACTTTAGGGATTAACCCTTTTGTTGCTGAAGGGATTTGCATCACATTTCTCTGCAATGCCCTGCTATCTCTCTGGTAGTGAGAGGTGGGAGGAGAAGGGGTTTAAGCGGTAAGGGGTAGAGGAGTTACGGAGAGGTGAGGAAGGGGTTCAGAGTCTGAGGGGTTGAGTCTCAAGGTGGATGGGGAGCAAAAGGGGTTTAAGAGTCGCAGGGGGATGAAGAGTCACAGGGTGGAAAGGGTCACGCTAATGCCTTTAACTTACTCAGTTGTGGTAACAATACAGCAACCAAGGGGTTAACTTTCATTTTTAAAATACCTATTTTTCTCTGTCTCCTGTGAGGTCACCTGGGTTTTCTTGGTCTTTGTAGTAATGGACCAATAAACAAGGAAAAAATGATATGTTTATAATTGTAGTGACTGGTGAAGGTGAGCAGATGTAACAGCAATATGACTGGATCTCTAGGTTATGTGCAAGAGCATTGTGTACATTCTCGAAACGGTTCTGGCAGACAGAAGGTGACAGGGTACTCTCCATTTACTTACAGAATTAAAAATGTATGATAATTAAAATCTGATGTAATTCTCAAGGATAAAAAATATAGACTTGTGGCAGGCAAAATTAGGCGGGTGCAGCAATATAAAAATATGACAGGTTGTGTGGGTTTCATATGTCAAATATGTGTTTACTCCTCAAAGATTAAAATGTCAAGATGGATGTCCTGGCATGCATTAAAAACATACAAATGCAATAGTGAGGGTAGCATTCTAGGGGTTACAGGGTAAGTTATAGGGTACTTTATACTCTCAGATTCGTTTGAGTTTACATTCTCTCTCCCACTCATAAATGTCACAAAATGAATGGTAGATGACACACCCACAAAAAGTTGGTCTGTCCTTGTCACAGGGGCAAAGTTTTCAGCATAAAAACAATGCATTTGGGTATCAAAATAATAATTCAACAGAGGGGTGTTATATCAAATAACATGGGAATTCTCATATTTCAAACTCATGACCACATGAGCAGTCTAATAGGTGGTAATCTAAGGCTTTCTGCTTTTATTATTTTATGAAATTGCATTTCTAGATTTGATATCTTTGCAACATTCCTTTTCTGTAAAGGACTGTGCCACTTTACATATATTAAATCTAAAATGTAATAAGTGGCCTACTTTCTTTGGGTTCTAATTGAGCCTATTACCTGCGTGAAGAGATTAACCACATTTTCAGACACATTTTGCTATATTGACTTTTTGTGTTATAGAAGGGACCAGACCTACTGTTTTCGGCGTGTCGCTAAACCAAGTGTAAATCCCATGCTTTTATTTCCATCTTGCGAACCAGCGACTGCACTGTGGCTGCAAAATTGAGTTTTGCGGCTGCCGTAATACTCTGCAGTAACGATAAGCGGTGCTAGTGTGCTAGTGTGTCTTTAATCTAAGTGCAAAAACCCACCTCTTTTTCCCATACACTGTATCAATGAGAAAAAAAAAAGGTGACTAAAAGGTATTTTTAAAGTATGACATTTTTATTAGAGTAAATTAGAGCTTAGAGATAAATAACAAAGACGTTGTGAAATAATACAATCTTCTTACAATAATATAATCTTCTCTGAACCGACAACTTATTCACGCTGCCAGTTTCACCTGAATGAACGCCTGAAAATACTGTAAGAGCATTTGCCACTGTTATTTGCCGCGTGTGTCTTTGTTTGCTTAAAGGTGCGATTAGAAGCAAGATGGGTGGAGGAGGGTATGCAGTCTTTGCCTATAGTAGAACTTGAATAGAACATGTAAGTTATGCACGTTAGGTAAGTATTGTGTCCAAATTAGAGATGGGCAAATTTTTTGCGAATTTGGATCCGTAGCGGATTGGCCGGTTGCTTTGGTTCGCGGATTTTAGCGGATCAATGTAAAAAAAGGGCGATTCGTGTGTTGCGGATTTTAGATTATTATTACCAATCCAATCTGCGGATTCAGCAATCTTAACAATCCACCAATGGTTTGCTGAATCCGCTGATTTGATTGTACAAATAAATCCACGGGTTATATCGAATGGTGGATTTTGATGAATCTGAGTGGATTGAAACCGCTCAAATCTGTTTGCGAATTTTACACCACGAAACGGATTTTGGGGGATAACATCAGTGAAAATTCGGGGAAACGGATTCGGACTGATGTGCCCATCTCTAGTCCAAATCCCTAATTGTTGGATTTTATCAAGCACTAATGTAAGCACTCAATCAATGTAAATATTACACAAGATACAGTCCCTTAAAGTTTTACAAGCTTTATTTAAGTGAAACACCCATAATGTTGTATTTGCTGGAAGATTATAGTAGAAAAGTAGAACATTTAAAGAATTGAGCTTAGAGATAAAAAACAAAGACTTTTATTTTTTTTTCTGAAATAATACAATCTTCACAAACCGATTATTTATTATTAATAGTGAAGAATAGATGCATTAATTACACTGTGCTGCTGTAAACTGGGTGGAACGCATGACATTTGTACGCATGCGCGTTCTATTTAAACTTAGTGGAACTCATCATTTGTGCGCATGCACTTTTTATGTAAACTTAATTTACCTTAATTGTCCATGGGTAGAGAAAATTGGGTGGCAGCAAGTCATAGTTGTGGTTAACCCCCCCGTTGATGTTGAAAGGGATGTGCTGCATGTAGTTGCAGGAGTAGTTGTAGTAGATTATCCCATTTTCAGAGTTGGTCGGACCGTACTCGTACTGGGGCTGCTTGTACTTGGATGGGGGCAAATACATGGGAGAGGATAGGAAAGGTCTCTTCAATCGCTGTCTCATTCTTAAATTGCAGAGATTAAACATTTTCGTCCGAGAAGGGTGTAATGCCCAGAACCCGCTTCTCGTGCCGGCTCGCGGTATTCTAGTAAAGGACTCATTAATGCTTAAATCATGTTGAATACAATTCTTCCATCCTTTTTTGTTGTCGTAGAAGGGGTACTAGCTACTGATACATATCAGAATTATTATACAGTATTTTGGAATATTCTGGAACGTTCTGATATCAGGGACATATAGCTATAACGTGGTCTTGGCAAGGATTCCTCATTGCATTCCCCTGCCATGTTAAAAACCACCTGAGAAAAACCTTACTGAACTCTGGCTTCTTTTGATTAAAGTATGTACCTCTAGTTTTTTTTCATACAGTTAAGGTCAGATTGAACAACGCAATGTCTCAAACTGGACGTTTGTAGTAACATTGATACATTGTATCCTGTATAGAAACATGTGTGATGTTTTAGGCAGGCATGGGCAAAGATATTCAGTGCACCATCTGCCGTACAGTATATGCAATAAATGAATCATACTGTACACATTTAATTATCCCTATTTCCTTTACACTTACAAAAAAGCCCTGCATCATGGCTATGTTCCAAAAACATATAAAGCCTGATTCATGATAATTTTTTTAAAGATTTGTATTTGATCAAATTAAATTAAAACTTGTATTTATTTATTTAACAGCCTACTTCTTGACTGGCGGTGGAAGTCCTGGAGTCAGAGCTGGAGGAGAGGTCAGGATCGGTCTAGACCTTGGATGGAGGATCAGGATTATTCCTTCTCATCCTCCTCACGCTGGAGGAGTAGGATATGAAATTCTGGCTGCAGTTTTAAAAGAAATCCAGGTATTCAATACACATGCTGCATCTGCAAACAGCACTTAGTACAGTACAACACACAGACAACGACACTCACGGGATCAGTGTAGCGAATCCGCCAGTCGCCATCCGGGCCCTGTATAATTGCCTTCCCCTTCCTCCAGCCACAATGGGAGCTAATTTTCCCCATCAGTGCCAAGGAGGCCATCCATGCTCCGCCTGGTTGCTGTGCACTCAGCCAGTGTCCCTCCGCAAAACAAAGTAATAAGAGTTTAAACACAGTAGTATATATCATGTGTGAGTACTGTAGGTACCATATTCACACACTCTGATAGGAAAGAGTACAAAACGTGGCCCATCGGGTCCAAATACTCCTGTGGGAATTCCCGGCACATGAATGTGGGAACGCTCAATGGAGTCTCGGAGGGCTCTGTGGGGTGGCCTAGTCATCTGGCTGCCATCATTATAATAAAGGGCTTCATGACATTTCTAGGGACATTGTTACATTGTATATTGTATAGAAACACGTGTTAAGTTCTTGTGCCGTTCACCACAGGCATCGGCAAAGATATTCCGTGCGCCATCTGCCAGAAACATTCTGAATTGCAATTAAATAAATAAACCCCACAAATAATTATGTTGGCTGATAGTAGCCCGCCTTCGGGTGAGCCACTGTTTACACGGCTGTAATCTCGCAGCTTGTGACCGTACCGAAAACAGGAAGTCTGGTCATATCTGTAATTATATAAGGAGACCAAGAACTCCTGAGAGTAAGACTTAAAATTATTCTTGGTTGTGGCAGCATAATTGAGGTGAAGTGTGAGGTTTTTTGGGGAGATATTACTCATTGTTAGTGCCCTGCGGGAAGGTAAGTGCGTCAGGGTGAGAGCTGGAGGTTTTAACACCTTTCACATACACAAGTCACATACACACGTGTGGCGATTCGTGCCAGGTGAGGTTATGAATCCCAGGGGCAAGATGAAGAAGGGGGATTGTTGAGTCCCAGGGGAGAGAAGTAAGGAAGGGGGGGTTAGGAGTCACAGTGGGAAGGAAGGGAGGGGGGGTGTTAAGAGTCCCAGGAGGGATAAAGAGTCCCAGGGTTGAGGGTAAGGAAGGGGGATTAAGAATTTCAGGGGGAGGGGAGCAAGGGGTTAAGAGTGCTAGGAGAAGGAAACAAGTGAAGAGTTGTGACATTTTGGTTCTTTCTGCATGGTGTCTCACATGGAGCTGTCAGGCGCTCCGCTTCCCTCTCAGACAGGCAGAAGCGCAGCTGGAAGGAATGGAGGAGGCGAGTGAGAGGAGCGATTCAGACAGCTCCATGAGAGACTCCACAAATGCAGCAACTTCAAAGTTGCACCTGTGACGCCACAGGTCGGCACCAAGTAATACCAAGGTAATAAATCATCTCACGTTGATTTACCATCAGTTATTATTACCGCTGGATTATTATGGGTAAGAGACAACTGCAGAGGTACGACCAAGGAGACATAGATTCGGGAAAATAAATATTGGCATTTTTTTAGCCCATAATGTAGCTTCAAATACAAATACAATACAGCTTCATGTCAGCATACCAAACAAATAAAACAGGCCTATCTCCCTGTAGGGGCTAACTCACACTCCTAATCCTTATCTGAAGGGCTAGAAGGCTAGGCCTCTTACAAGCCTCTGACCCAAAGTCCAAAGCGGTACCTATAAGCAGGGTCTCTTTACATCAGTCTCCAGGTTCTGGGTTTGGTGTTCGATGGATGCACCCTCTAGCGGGTTCCAAGATCCGCTGCGTCCTGGAACAGAGAGTTTGGTTCCCTGGGTGCTCTATCTGGCAGCACCCACTTCCTCAGTGCTAGAGAGAGAACCTGCAGTATAGGCGGGAGACTTTTCTAACTGTCTGATGAGCCAGGTGGAGACTGGCTAATTGTCCCATGCTGCAATTAACCAGCTCCCTGCTGGACTCATCAGACAAATACAGGCTTTCTATGTGAAGCTAGAAAGGTTGTATAGATCGAAAAGACCGCCAATCCAGTAAAAAAAGGGGAAAAACTCACAAGTAATGTGAAGCCCTTTTAGACAGGGTTTAAAGCCCTGTCACACTATGGTTCCCATATATTCTCCAACCCTAGTTCCACCTATTTTGAAGGGAACATATTTAAAAATGTTATGTTAAAAACAGTTATAGGTTTTTTTTAATAGTACTTGAATTAATGAACAAACTCCAGTAATAAGCAAAAAAAATATTTGATGATTTTTTTCTCTCCAAGTAGATAACTTGTACACAGAAATGTATAGATAACATAGTACCATCAAATACCATCACAAGCAAACATTGTTTTTATTATGCTTTGTTCAGTATTACATTTTGGACAAGGCAAGTAAACTAGTCCTAAGGCTGCGCTTAGAGTGCTAGCGAAGGCGACAGCGGCGTCGCGTCAAAACAAATGCACTGCCGCCATCGCGTGCGCTTATAGTAAGTGTGACATGACGGAGCGACGGCTTGGTCGCGACCGCTGGAAGTCATCTCAATTTGATTTTTCCAGCGACCGCAGCCTGACGTCGCCGTTGTTTCGTCGGCACTATAAGCGTAGCCTAATTCTCTCCCACAACATGAGTATCACTACCAACGTCAACTGATAGTGATACATTCAGTATTTCTGGTCTACGCAGAAAGAACATTTCAAGCAAATTTGACAAATAGGGCATTTTTTGAACCAGAATTTCCTGTGCATGATTATTTGCTAACGCTTGGCAAATTTTGACAAATGCTGTCAGTTTTGTGACATTTTTGCCAAAGGCAAATATCAGACATCTAAACCTGTGGAAATGTTATGCACATCTCTGTTCTTCACCATAACAGAAAACCTTTTTCGAAAGATATTTGAAAGTACTATATAAATGCACGCTAGTAACAGATCTCATCTTGCTGTAGTAACTGGTTGACCTTTAGCAGAAATAGGTCATGTCCTGCAATTCACTCATTAAACACTCCAATGAAATAAATATACTATTTTTAATCCTAACTTTTGTGAAATTATATGAAGCATATTTTATACTAATGTATGGTAAATGGAAATAAAATAAAGGTTATTGAAACGAAAACTCAGTTTATTGTAGCCTTTTTAACTATTTTGTGTCCCAAGCATTTGCTTAGTATACTTATACCACAACTAAATTGAATCACAATAATGTCCTTGTCTATGTTGATTTGTTGCCAAAAATGCATGTACAGTATTCAGCCATGTTCAGTCCAACTTGGCTATGATGTGAAATACAGTACAATAGAAATGTATTTTATGCAATACATGCTATTCAATTGGAATAAAAGTCACAGACAGATTTTATAGATCATAACGTTACCAATGCTTACATATGCTAAATCTTGAGACAGCTGTCTGCATTATATTGAAAATGGAGGATGACTGAACAGATAAACCAATGTGGTCAATGGTGTAAATCCCTTTCTATGGCTGGGAGTCATCAAAACCAATGGCGTTTACTGGCAGATCGGGTGCAATACCCCACAATACGCTTTGATGACTTCCGAGCCTATGGCCAATTACATATTCTGGGAAGCCACATCTCCATGTCAGGGAAGTTCGCTACATTTATTTGGTAGATAGCTAGATATATGCGGGCCCCCAGGCAAAAATAATTCAGGGCCCCCTCATGTCTCTCTCTTTTCTTCCCCTCATGTCTCTCTCTTTGCTCTCACTCTTTGCTCTCTCCCTCCCTCTTTACTCTCTCCCTCCCTGCCTCTTTGCTCTCTCTCCCCCTCATTGCTCTCTCTCTCCCTCATTGCTCTCTCTCTCCCTCATTGCTCTCTCTCTCCCTCTTTGCTCTCTCCCTCTTTGCTCTCTCTCTCCCTCTTTGCTCTCTCACTCTTTGCTCTCTCCCTCTTTGCTCTCTCCCTCCCTCCCTCTCTCTCTCTCTCTCTCTCCTCCTCATTTCTTATCTCATCCCCTCATTTGCTCTCCTCTCTCTCCCTCATTGCTTCTTCACTCATCTCTCCCTCATTGCTCTCGCTCTCTCCCTCATTGCTCGCTTCTCATCAGTCCCTCATTGTGCGCTCTCTCTCTCTCTCCCTCTTTGCTCGCATCCCCTTTGCTCTCTCCCTCTTTGCTCTCCTCACTCTTTTCTCTCTCACTCTTTGCTCTCCCTCACTCTTTGCTCTCTCACTCTTTGCTCTCTCTCAACTCTTTGCTCTCTCTCCCGTCCCTCCCTCTTTGGCTCTCTCTCTTCTCCCTCATTGCTCTCTCTCCCCCTCTTGTTCTTCTCTTTCTATCTCTGCTCTCCCTCTGCTCTCTCTTTGCTCTCTCTGCTACTCTATCTCTCTTTGCTCTCTCTCTAGCTCTCATTTCGTCTTTGCTTTCTCCCCTCAGTCTTTTCCTCATGTATCTCGCTCTTGTAACTAATTTTTCTCTTTGTTCTCTTCCTTCTGTATCCTTTTCCTTTTCATTCTTTTTTTCCCCCCTGTGATTAAACCCTTCCCCTCCTCTCACCTTTCCCAGCCTGCTCTCAGGAATTTCCCTCTGTCCTTCCTACTGCTCTCAGGGACGCCGCCCCCTCTGCCCAAGCCCCCGCCACCTGCAGGGAAGGGATTTCCCCTCGGTGCTTCCTGTCTCCATCTCAGGACCTGCAATGTGCCACTGACAGCGGGGGGGGGAGGGGAGGGGGAGGGGGAAGGGCCCCCCCCCGAGTGCGGGCCCCCCAAAGTGCGGGCCCCAGGCTTTGCCCGGGCTACTAGCACAACCCCTGGAGCCCACAGAAAGACCATCACAGTGGCTTCTTTAAATGGATGGATCTTGGAGCATTTCCTGACACGAAGAAGCTGCTCAACAACACTGTTTGATAGGAGCATATGATTATACCATATTTGCATTATATATTTGAAACTTACTAGAATTTTCATATGAATTAGATATTATATAGAACAATTTGTTTATTGGATACCTGGTAACCGTATCAGAGACAAAAGTACCAGAGGGCTCTGGTATCTTCACAGGGGGCCATATATTCTGAAATCCCCCTCGAGTAGCAGAGAAGGTGACAAAAGGGTCACTATTCGTTCTCATAGTCTTTACTAAAAATAAGATATCTTGGAGCTTCGATGATTCCCAAGGACCACAAATAAAGCTTTGTGACAGTGAAATCAGCGGATTATACTATCAATATGTCACGATTTTGAGGGTGCACAGGTTAGATATTTGATTGCCCCTTAAAATTAGGAGTAGCCCTGGCAATACTGATGTCTATGCATCCGCGAGCTCACCCGACGACGCAAGGATGTGAGGCAAATTGTTCTAGTAGGTACAGAAAGACAGTTTGAGTTATTTTTAAACACTCAGCAAAATGAGTTTTTAGACTCAATATTTCCATCATAAATGTCACAGAAGAAGGATGAGTGGGAGTTAAGGACACACCAATAAAAGGTGGTGCTCATCTATGGGATAGAGCCAAAGTTAGGATAAAAACCATTCATTGTTATTATGAAACTAGATTCAACAGAGCAGTAGATTTTATGACATTAAATACGTGAATTCTCATATTCCAGTCTCCACGACCTCTTGGAGGGATCTGATATTGTTATTTGATAACATCTTTAGGTTTTCTGTTTTATCATGTTGTCACAGGAGACCAGGACTACACAGCAGGGATTAATCCCAGCCAGAACAACAGAGTTAATAAAATGAATTTATTGGAAAAGAAGTATCCACAACTGTCAGTACAGAAAACACATACACTCCCAATAGGGTAAAGGAGCACCCTATAGACCATGGGTGAGCAAACTTTTTATGCCGGGGCCGGGCCCCCCTATTCATCCATGATTTCTCGAGCCCCCCCCTGCCTGATGTAATCAAAAAACATGACGAAACGGAGCGGGGAGTGAGGGGGGGGTGAAGGGGGGGTAATGGCGGCGAGAGTGAGAGGGGGGTACAGGGGAGAGGACAGATGAGAATGGACGAGGTGGACGGAGAGTGCAAAAAGAGGGAAGAAGGGGAAGGATGGGGGCGCGTGGAACAGAAGTAAAGGGGGGAGGGAGGAAAAGGTGGTAAAGGAAGGCACAAGAGAAAAGAGAAAAAGAAAAAGAATGTATGAAGGTATGGGGGGAACCGAAATTGGCTAAGGGTGGGCTTAGTTGCGTAAATAAAGGAAAGAAAAAGTCTAGGGAGTGGAAGACGGGAAAGTAGTAGTGAAGGGAAAATGTGTGGGGCTGGGATTGATGTGGGGAGAGAGAGTGGGTCGGGAGGGTAGTGGTGAAAGAGCGGGCGGTGGAGGGGGGCGTGGAAGGGAGAAGGAACCGGTAGGAGGGAATGGCAGGAGAGAGGGGGAAGGAGGGGGAGGGCGGGGGGGAGGAATAGGTGAAAAGAAGAGTAGAAGTTATGGAGGGGGGGAGGGGTGTGGGGGTGGCGGGGGGGGGGGGAAGGGGCTGATCGGGCGGGAAGAAGAGTGTAGGGAGGAGAGAACGGGGGGAATGTAAGGGTGTGGGTGGGGGCGGATGCGGAAGGTGAGAATGTGGGAAATGGTGAGGAGAGGCGATGAGGAAATGTCGCAGTCCAGGATGGGGGTGAGGAAATGCTGGGGAAGGGGGGCGGGCATGGAATAAGGGTGGGGCCACAAGGGGTGGAAGAGTAAGGGAAAAGGTGGCGGCAGACGTAGGGGGCTGGGTCGGGGATGTATTCAGGGAGAAAAAGTAGGACGATGGCGAAGGTATGAATGAATGGGTGCGGAGGGAAGGGGAGCGCAGTGGGAGAGGGACGGTGGAGAGTAAACAATTAGAGATGGTTCGGCGTTGGGCGAGATCACGGTAGGATGGGAGAGTGGTTATGTAAAGGAGGGGGAAATGGGGGCAGACAGGGGCGGGGGTAGTGAAGAAGAAAAACAAACGACGAGCAGGAGCGAGGGTTGAGAAGGGGTACAAACACCGCGAGTGGGGGGGGGGGGGGGAAGAAAATGGGGGATGAGGAGGAAGAAGGATGGAGGGGAGGGGAGAGAGAAAAAGTAGGAGCAAGGGGATATTGGGGACGAATGGGGAGGTAAATAACTGGAAAAAGTGCAAAGAGAGGGGGGAGGAGCACCAATGGAGAAAGAGGAGGAAGAATAGGGGGGGGGGGAAGGGGGAAGAATGGATAGGGGGAGGGGGGGGGGAAGGTAGAGCGGGGGGAGGGTAATTAGGCTAGGAGAAGGGGCGGAAGGAAGGCGAAGGGGAGAGGGGTAAAGGTAGGGGGAAGCAGCCAGAGTAGACAACGGTGAGAAGGGCGAGGGAGGGGTTAGGCAGGCAAGGGGGGGGGAGTGAGCCTGGAAGGGCAAAGGTGGGAGAGAGTACGAGTGGGGAAAAAAGAATAGGGAGCGGGGACAGGGGGGGGTATAGAAGAAGAGGGAGGGACGTGGGCGAGAAGGGTGAAGGGGAAAGAGGACAGTGAGGGGTAGGGAAGAAGGAAAGGGGGGATGGGGGGGGCAGGAGGGGGTCAGGAGGGAAAGTCCATCGCACGTGAGCTGGTTCATGCGTAAATGAGGTCGAACCAGAGGCTTTTTACGAGCCTCCCCACGCGTCTACAAAAAAAGTATTTATAACCCAAATTACATCACTTAAATAAATTTATTATATTTGTCTAATAGCTTCCTCATTTCTGCTGTCTTATTAAATCTCTCTTTATCTCTCTCTTCCCGCCACATTAGAAACCTCCTCCCTCTTCCATCTCATCCTCTCCCTGTATTTCTCACTCTCCCTCCATTCCCTACCCTATCCCAGCCCCATAGCGTCCCCTCCCCCCCACTCCTCTTTCCTCCCCCATGTCTCTTTCGCCTCCCACTATGTCTTCTCCCTCCCCCCATTGTTTCTCACTCGCCTTCCAGCCTTGTCTATCCCTTCCCCCAGTGCTCTCTCACACGCTCCCTCCAGCCATTGTGTGTCTCTCTCCCTCCAGCCTGCCAGTGTCGCCCTCCCCCGTATCTCCCTCCTTCCTCCATTGTCTCTCTCTCATCCCCATGTCTCCTTCTCTTCACCGCCCTCTCACCATGCTCTCTCTGACCCCCATGTAGCCTTTCACACCCCTCCACATGTAGCTCTTTCACCCACCACCCCTCCCATGTCACACTCACTCTCCTATACCACCTCCCCATCTCACAACCTCCACCCCCTCACCATCTCACACTCCCACCCCCCTCATGTCACTGCACACCCCTCCCCATGTCCCAGTCTCACACTCCCCCCATGTCCCATTCTCACGCTCACCCTCCCCCCTGTCCCGTCTCACACCCCCATGTCCCAGTGCCTCACCTCACCCCCCCCATGTCTCAGTCTCACCCCCGATGTCCCAGTCTCCCCCCCATTCCCATCCTACACTCACTCCCCCATGTCCATCTCACCCCCCCCATTGTCCCAGTCTCACACCCCCCCCATGTCCCAGTCTCTCACCCCCCTGTTCCCCAGTCTCACCCCCCCCCATGTCCCAGTCTCACCCCCCATGTCCCAGTCTCACCCCCACCCATGTCCCAGTCTCACCCCCCCATGTCCCAGTCTCAACCCCTCCCCATTCCCCGTCTCATCACCCTCCCCAATTCCCGCGTTCTCACCCCTCCTCCAGTCCCATTCCCTCCAGTCACCCCCTCTCCCCCATGTCACCCGCTGATTGCAGGAAGCAAGAAGGAGAATGCTGCTGTGTAGCTTGTAAGCCACAGCGCCCCCTAATGCCAAAAGAAAAATTGCAGCCAACAGAGCACTTTTTTCTCTTGCTCCTGGCAAAATCGCCCGCTGCTTCCTGCGCCCCCCCGTTTGGCACCACCGCTGCTATAGATCAAGGTGCGGGAACCCCAGTGAGAATTTTTCCTCCCCATTCTGCTCTTAACAAGTTTTTAGCAAGCAACCACTTCAGAGACCCCAACTGCCTCACCGGTTCCCAGAAACCTCTGGACCTGTAACTGCCCCCTGTCCTGGAACTGCTGGAATTCCCCCTGGAACTCTGACTGGAATTCCTCTGCCATAGAACTAACAATGGCCTCCCTCCTCACCTTTATACCTCATGCACAACATGGAAACATTAATGAGGATAAGGCCAGATGCCTTCATATGACCCAGACCCCGATTAGTGGGTTTTAAACAGGCACATTAAAAGAGAAATCATGTTTACAGCTTGAAGCGGCACAACTGGTGAGAGAAAAAGGACCCCGTAATGAGCACTCTGTCACCCACCTGGAGATTTCTGATACATTAAAACAATAGGCTTTAATTGAACCAATGGATAAAATAATGGGCATTAAAAACAGATTAAATGACACATAATATCCAATAGAGAAATGACACTCTCGGAGAATGGACCATACCGGATAAAGTATAAGTTATACTAGTTATCCTAATTGAGACCTTATGTGAAAGGAATAATCCAAGAGTAGTACATTGAAAGGTCATTTAGCAACATTTCTCCTGAACACAGAGTTAAAACCTTGGGTCCCTGCAGTGCTGGAACCAGACGTTACAATACATCCATACTGTACATAATATATATATGATATATATATATTATATATACTATAATCATATATATATATATATTAAATATATTAAAAGTATACATTACCGCATAGCAGCAAAAAGGAGACAGCACTCAGGTGAATGAAAATAAATGTATTAATACACACATAACTCCAACGTTTCGATCCCACAGGGGATCTTCCTCAGGGTGGTGCAACAGACACAGGACAAGTGAGTTGAACTTATTATATACTCACAAACACCCAAGTGTACATAAACATCTCCACAATCATCAGAAAGCATCATCATCGGCGCGACAAAACAGCTGTGGCATAATACAATTTAATTTAGATCATGCTCCAACTCATCCATGTCCTGTACTCCTATTGGGGAATCCAGTCATCCTGATCAAAAAACCCAAGCTGTCAGTGTCATTGCATGTAAACAAACTGATGCTGCCATCAGCAGGCCCGGTTTTCAAGGCAACACATGTTTGCTCCAACTACTTTAAAGGCAGCAGCAACCACCAGTGGTTGTCATGTATAACTGCACCGTGTATATAGATATCACCACTGCAAATGTGTATGTGCTGTAGCATGATGAATTTACTTCAAACAGCACCTAAGAATAACAGATACTGGCATCGTATATCAGTAGAATCCTATGACAGATAACCGCCCGCTGTAAGTCCCAGTCGGTAACCCATAATAAACCTGTCGGCGTCACATGCTGCATGGATATACTAGGTTGCTAGTTAAAACCCTAGTATACCAGTACTGGCTAAAGGCACAAAGTTGCGATCAATAAAGGAACAGCTGTCTGTAGAACTCATAAATACACAAATATACGGACCTGCAAAAATGTGGAATAAAGAACACCCCATATACAGTGAGGGTAAAGTGAAGAGAACACGGAGGGAAAATAAAATCAATGGAAGAAGACTGAACGACAAGAATATACAAGCTGTACGATATAAAATACTGTATATAATAAATGCCTTTTAAACTAATCATCTTTGGAACTACGCTGATCCTGTATACATACAGTTGATGTTTGAACAGTAATAATTACAAAAAATTACAAAAACAAACCCAAGTTCATGTCCTCATTCATGGCGCCTTTGGGGCGCCATAGAATCCAGTCTGTGAATCATCCTCGCCTCAAGCTGGAGCAAAAGCCTGTGTCTATTTCCTCCCCTGGTTGGAGTATGGGCTTGTACAACGGGCATAACAACGAAGGGTGGCTAAGCTGTGGCTGTTTAGCTTAAAGTGCCTTGCCACTGGTAACAGCTTAAGATCATCAATAATGTGGGGTCAGCAAGGGCCTTGCGTATTGTGGAACGATGCATTGCTATTCGTTCCTTAAGCAACGCGATGTCTTGCGCACGTAAACAAGCCCACAGGGGCATTTGATAATGTAGACTTACAAATTTTGAGTCACACATTGGAAAATCCACAATTTTAAATTGGATAACCTTTATGCGGATGCATAAAAGTGTTGCCCAGCATTAAATACTGGCAATTTACACAACCTCTACACTTGTGCACCCCGGAGCTTTTGTTAGCCAGGTCGTTTTCGCTGCATATTTATCCACTGGGTTCCGCCTTTATGAGGTAATTCCCCCACATTCCGTAGCCCCGCCGATAGGCAAAAGAGGGGTGGGGGACTCAAAATGTTTTCCGATACTACGTTTATCATTCGCCAAATGTGGCCATTTGTTTTTGTTTGCTTATACTGCGTTGTATCTGGCTTGAGGCAGTACTATATGTTGTTACTATGTGAAACCGATCATTTTCAATGGTTTGTCACCGTAGGTTTCATCAGTAGATCACCCCTTGTTGGTAAACGTGCTTGGCTAATGTGCTTGATCATATTTTCGCTCCGATGCTCGTAGCCCCTCTCTCTGAAGCGATCGCCATTTTCTGTAAAGCTGTCTTCAACATGCGTAGAGATCGCTTGTAATTCTCCGTACCCGGAGCATTGTGAAAAGGGGATGTCCCTCTTTAGAGGGGGAGGGTGATACTCTGACGACGTCTAAGAGTATTCTTATCTGTGTCCTTTGTATGTATCTTGTACACATACTTATTTTCCTGTAACCACGGTATCTCCGGAACACTATATTAGTGGCACTGTACTGGTACGTGAAGCGTATGTTTGATGTATGAGATTCACATTAATATAAATTCCAACAGATCATGTTCCGCCCCCCCCCCACAGGAGGAACACATCATCGATGATCTAGCATAATATAAATAGACTCGGCGTGTGGAGAATCATGTAAAGAAGGTGTGTCTGCTCATATGTGTCCATATAGATATTCGCATAAATGGGGGCCATATTAGACCCATAGCAGTTCCCATGAGTTGGAGATAGGTACGGTCCGTTCGAATCTGATAATTTCTTATGTAATAATAAGATCTATGGAGTTAAGGAACTCTGATGGAGGACCATCTCCTTGGCCGGTACTGTGTAGATGGCTCCTGACACTAAGTCCATCCCCTCCTGGTGGGGGATGTTAGTGTACAAGCTTGACACTCAAGTGTCACACAGCAGGACATCTGTTAAATCGCAATGTTAGTGCTGACAGTTTAGTTTGAAGTCCGTAGTATCTTTAATATATGATGATATCTGTGGACCATAGGCTGTAGGTGAAAATCAACAAACTGTGACAGTGGGTGGCATAGTGATGACCGCCTGAGATTATTGGTCTACCCGGCGGTGCTATGAGAGATTTGATGTACCTTAGGCAAGGTGTAAGAGTACAGGCATAATCGGAAAGTCAGTGGTCAAGAATTTAGCCAAATCCTCTGAGATCCCAGCCATTATTTAGTCCATTGTGTGATAATTGAATCCACCTCCACGCTTATATACCGCTTAGGATCTTGCGGTTAGCTTTTATAATGGTCCTGGTGGGCGAGTTGACCCAGAATCTCATTGCGGTTATAGGAGTATGGCATTATTACAATGCCTCCCCCCTTTGTCCCGCATGGCTTGATGATAATTCCCTTCTGTTGTTAAGGGATCTTAGTGCACGCTCACGTGCTTCTTGTTGAGATTGTGATAGCTAATCTGACGGTTCTATAACTCATGGTTTAGTATTTGATTCACAACGCTCCCATGGAGTGGAAATGCTATGATTAGTAATCTGCGGATCAAAAACACTTCTGGGTCTGAATTTCTTAGTATCTCGAAAGACCGCTCAATCCTTGCCTGCCTATTTGTGGTAGCAGACCATCTCTCTTGCAGAAAAGTCTTTTCATTTCAGCTGACGGTGCATCCTGTATAGGTCTACTTCCAGTCAAAGGGCTGTTGTGCGTTAGTGGGAACAAAAGAGCCCTTTATGGAGTACTCTCGCCACAACCATCTGCCGGGTGAGGTATAGTCCGATAAATTAAGATTACCGATTCTGTGTCTTCTTCCCTCCTTCACCCTCGCCCCTTTCATCTTCGACTCTCGTGGTAGAGACCTTTGATTTCCACACCGCCCCTCCGGATTGGTCCCGGCGTCTGAATCTGGTACGGTGGTTTCTGCCGAGATTCTGTGTTTTGCTAAAAAGGTTTCAGTAGTGGTGTTGTCCTGGTGTCAGAATAGGTCCGTGTCACGTATTATATCTGACCCTCCAAAAGGCTGCCTTTCTGATTTGGAATAGTATCTCCTTTGCCCTGGTCTACCCTGAGTGCTGTCACTTAAGCCCCAAAAGCCATTTATACACTTTGCGTTCTTTATATATCAGATTTTGACCTGCTTCAACTTATCCCTTTTGTATTTGATAAGGTTGGCCCTGTGTAGGTCAACTGCGGTCTGGAGTTTGTCAGTTCCAATTAGTTGAAGAGTTCTGATTCCAAATGTGTCCGTGTTTGTCCTTGATGTCACAGCAATGTCCTGTTTAATTTTTCGTTATTCCTTCGTGGACTGTTCAATAACCAGCAGGGTCAGGTCAAAGAGCATTTATTTAAAATGGCCACCCACTTCTTACAAATTTCCGGATCCGTGCGTCCAATCGTAGGTTGGTTTTTATCCGAAAACCACAGGGGAAGGAGTTTCTCTTGTGGTATGAGTAGTCGTTACAGCATGAAGGTAGTAAATCCACTTCTCTCTTCTTTAAACGTATTAGATCATTATAAACATCAGAGGGTTTTCTCCCGGTCCAAAAACAGCATCAACTGATTCTGTATAGCGTTTTTGGCTACATCTGCATCCGTGTAGCCTAATGTTTCAGAAGGTCAGCAAATATTTCAGCTGCGTCAGCAAATTCTTCCATATCTAACAGTCCTGAGCCTCAAAGATTGGTATATAATCAATAATGAAAAGCAGCTGATAGCCGTACATGTACACCCTATGGTGCCAGTGCATAAATAGAATATGTGATAAAAAATCACTGGCACATCCTCCAATAGAAATTCAATAATGAATAGGTGCGATGTCCCATAATAAATAAAAGTATACATTACCCCGCATAGCAGCAAAAGGGAGACAGCACCTCAGGTGAATGAAAATAATTATTAAATACAGCACATAACTCCAACGTTTCGATCCCACAGGGGGATCTTTTATTATTTATATGGGACATGCACCTATTCATTATTGAATTTCTATTGGAGTGCCAGTGATTTTTTATCACATATATATATATATATATATATATATATATATATAACCAATACAAATGTATTACTGACAGGTAGGGGTAATGGCGGGCTTGACCTTTATTAAAATCAGTCACATTTACCCCGACTGTCACACACGTTATTTTCTGAAACTGTCTGCATTTCTATTTTGTATGTTTGTTGAAATATTCTTTTTTTCTAACCAAGCACTGTACTATTTTTGAACATTAAATCTCAAGTTTAAGAAATACCGTCTTTGGGCTCTAAATGAATGTAACAGTTTTAGAGAGTAACCTAGGGTGAACAGATTTTTAAAATGAAAAACCGGGATACATTAAAAAAATTATTTATACAACAAATTACATTACTAAAAAATGAATATTATAATGATATTAACATAATTGATAACCATTGATGCTGTATTATTCAGTCTACGTCTCCACATTCTCTCTCTTCTTTCCTCCTATTCTCTCTCTACCTTGCCCCATTCCCTCTCTCCCCCCATTCCTCCCCCCATTCTCTCTCCCTTCCCATTCTCTCTTCATGCCCTCCCCTATTCTTCCTCCCTTCCCTCCCCCATTCACCCCTCCCCCTATTCTCCCCTCCTCCATTCTCTCTCCATTTTCTCTCCCTCCCCTCCTCCATTCTCTCTCCATTTTCTCACCCTCCCCTCCTCCATTCTCTCTCCATTTTCTCTCCCTCCCCTCCTCCATTTTCTCTCCCTCCCCTCCTCCATTCTCTCTCCCTCCCCTCCTCCATCTTCTCTCCTTCCCCTCCTCCATTTTCTCTCCTTCCCCTCCTCCATTCTCTCTCTCAGTCCCCCCTTCCATTCTCTCTTCCCCCATTCTCTCTCTGACCTGCACAGACACACTGCCACTGACCTACACACACAGACACACACAGACACACACAGACACACACACACACACACACACACACACACACACACACACACACACACACACACACACACACACACACAGTCCCACATGATTCAGCTCTATGAGGAGCAGCCATGCAGGCGCCCCCTGTTGCTGTAACTGCATGTTTCTCTCTTCATACTTCTAGCACAGCAGGTCAGTTCTTGCCAATTCCGGCCCTGCCCCCTAATGATCCTGATTCCCCTTCGCCCCCTTCCCCCCTTTTCTCTGCAGCCAAAACCGGGACATTTTAAGCATTTTCAAATAATTGTCGAGACATAGGTACATGTGCAGTAAATCCGGGACTGTCCCGGCTAAAACGCGACGTCTGGTCACCCTACTGTAGATTAACCGCATTTTAGGACACATTTTGCTACATTTGGGTTTTGTGTTAAATGATATTTTTGTTCTAGTAAACATAGACCAAAGACTTTGCAGGTAAGATTTGGAACTATTCGTGGTTGAGGTGCAGTGTGACTGCTTTTGGGGAGATATTGCTAATTTTAGTGATCCTGTGGGGAGATAAGCGAGTCAGTTGATTACTGGATATATTAGCCCTTGTCACATACACTGGTCACATGCTCACAGGTCTGCCGTTAGTGTCAATCCCCAACAAATTGTTATGAAATGAGCAATTTGATTTAACTACTTACCTTCAAACTATCCAGGGACATTTCTGTTGGATATCACTGTTGTGTCTTCAGAGTGGGAAATTGGACCTCTGGTAACCAGCAGAAGCCTTCATCTATTTTATTATACGACTTATTTTCCTTCCAAAGTAAATGAATGCGTTGAAAGATATCTGATAAGGAGAAAATAAACCCTGTGGTGAAATATTAGATTTTAATACTTGGTGCATAGGCTTTAGTGAAATGTCAGTATTCATTTATTTGGACACAACTGTCTTAATTAACTTTGCTTTAGCACACAGATAAATAGTAGAAACAAAATTGCAATGCAATTTCAAAGCACAATTAGCAGTAAGAATGGTGCGTGCAGTTTTCACATAAAATAAATGTTACCCTTTGCAAAAAGCATAGCTGCTCTCTAACCCTCAAGCTGTATTGTTTGAACTTTTATACTCCTATTCACTTGCAACTTGTCAATTATAATCAAACATTTTTTTTAAAGTATCTTACTGAAAGGTGAAGTCAAAGTAGCATTTTCTGCTCTGATACAGTACAAATTGAGCTATTAGCAGAAAATCAGAGAGGGCACCTTACACCAGGGGTGTGCAAACTATGTGAGCTGCACCCCCCCTTCCAGCTCCCCCCATGCTCGCGTCCCCTTACCTCTTTTGCCAGCGTCAAATGACGCAGCAGGTCATGTGACGTCAATGGACCCCGCGGTGGCATTTGACGCTACGTCGCCATGGTAACGGCATCAAATTACACCTTGGGTTCATGTGACGTCACATCACGCTGCCATGGCGACGCATCACACCAAGCCTCTGAATCCCAGTAAATGAAGTTTCTGGGGCCTCACGTGATCCCCCGGCATTTAATTTAAATGACCTGGGGAAGAGTGCGGGACCCCTGCAACCGGCTGCACCCCCCCCCCCCATTGAAAAATTTCACACACCCCAGTTTGCGCACCCCTGCCTTACACTGTGCACCTATTTATGATTCCGTCTTAAATAGAGATGGGCGAATCCGCCCAAACCCGTTTCCTGGATTTTCTCGCATTTTCCCCCCCAAATCCGTTTTGCGGTGTAAAGTCCGCAGATGGATGTGGTTGGTTTTAATCCGCGCGGATTCATAAAAAAACCACCATTGGATACAATCCGTTGACGGATTTGTAGAATCCAAACCACGGATTCAGCAACTCGTGGGCAGATACTTAAATGTCCGTCAACGTATTGCGGAATCCGCGGAATGTGTTGGCAATAATAATAATAAAAAATCCGCAACACGCGAATCGCCCTTTTTGAGAGTGATCTGCTCAAATCCGGAGACCAAAGGAACCGCCCAATCTGCTGCGGATCCAATATCCACCCCCCAAAAGCCACACATCTTTAGTCTTAAATGCTATAGATATAATAAATACACAGAGGGAAGAGTGCACCTTAGGCTGGGGCCATAGAGGGGGTAGCAGGGCTGAGGCGCGCTGACGCTGAGGCTCGCCTGCTGAAATCTGCGCAATTTCATGCCCATGCAGGCGAGCCAGCGGGCGCGATCGGAGGTGGGGGGAGACTGAGGGAGGCGGGGCAGTGATTTCGCTGGGCCAATCGCCCGCGACGCACCTGCGCCGACGTCACGGCGCCGACGTCACGGCGCCGTGACGTTGATGCTGCTCCGCGCTGATTGGATGTTTTCAGCTGACAGCGCTCTGAAAAACAGCTTGGCTGTCGGCTGAAAAATCCAGCGCCTGAGCACGCCTGCGGACGCTCGCGTGAGCCCCCTCTCAAGGCATCCTCATTGAGGATGCAGGGGCTCAGCGCGGAGCGTCCGCACGGCTCAGCGCGGCCTGTCCTTCTATGGACTCGGCCTTAGATACCATAATGAAGGAAAGACGCTTCATCCTAGTGGGAAGGGGTGTATGAGTCATCGCTTAAGATGTCTGCAAACATTTCTCTGGCAGATGTTAATAAGTCAACTCGTCGTGAATATAATCAGACGTTGCATAAAACAGCAGGAATAGAAGTCTCTCAATTTACTGTAGGTGATTTTGAGATTATCACAAAAAATTGCATAACTAGTCCTAACCCTACAGCTCAGGCTGGGCTGGCTTTAGGGCAAGGTGAGCAAGGTGGTTGCCTTGGGCCCTGCACCTTCGGGGAGCCCCGCACTCCGTCCTCTTCCTTCTCCTGGTGGTGCCGGGATCCAAATTCTGCCCGACAGGAGAGGAGGGAGCTGGGGTAGTCCCTGAACCGACGCACGACCGCACCGCAGCTAAGCCTAAGGTAGGAAGGGGGAGGTATGTGTAGCTGGGGGTGGAGGGAGGTGTGTGTAACCGAGGGAGGTATTACCTAATGCGGAGCGGCCATCAGCAGCATCTATTGTCATGGTGATGCCCCGCGTTGCGATGACATCATTATGCTGCAAGAGGAGGGCCCCGCTGCCGGCATGTCGCCTTGGGCTCCGCCAAAGGTAAGGTCGGCCCTGTTAACAGCTGCATTGCTATTTAATTATGTAAAACTATATAATTTACTCCACTTTTTCTATTCACCCACAATATTCTCGCCTTTTCCCTGCTCCCCTAAAAGGTCATGCCAGCTTCTCTAGTTAGAATATGAATTATTCAATAATTATTAGATAAAATGTAAGCTTTGCCTAATATAAAAGTACGCTGATATCTTTTAGGTGGTGTAACATCATTCCATTAACACCACTGGTATCAACATCAGTCACAGAGAATTATGTTTGCAATTAAAACTTGCAATGAGAAACTGAAGTACAGAATGATACAGAATGAATTAATTTCTAGAATCCTGTTATGCTCGTGGAGTTCACACATTTTTCTGTCAAGTTCAGGAATGATAACATTATACAGAAGAAAACCAAAATTGGTAGTGGTGTAATTATTGCTCTGTCAGTGAGCATTAATTACAGCTAATTATAGCATTAATTTGTATATCCAAAGGTACTATAATTACAAATTGCTAAAATATATACTTTAGGTATTATCATAGAAACAGCCAAACTGTGGCAAGTGATTGGAGCTGTAATTACATTGACTAATAGGCTAATAGAGATGTTTGTCAAACTTTGAGACCCCTGACAAAAGAACAATCTAAGAATTTCTATAGCAACCATGTAATTTATAATTGGACATTTCAAAATCATTCATAAAATGGTAGCATAGTCTCACATATTACTTTTTCTCTATGGTCTATATTGAATCCTAACTACTCTATGAAATGAAACGCTTTGCTATAAGGCGTTAATTCATTCAATTCAATTACAATGACAATACATTTACATTTTTTAAATAAGGTAGATATGGTTAAAAAATTATATTTTTTATGCATTCATATAATTATTTTCAGATATATTTGTTACTTTACTGTCACAAAATCTTTTTGAATTATGCATTCAAATAGTAGGCTTGTTTGGGGGTGAATAAATATCATTAGTTATTCTGCAGACTCATGATGATTAAACATGGTTGTCTATTATTTTAATAAGAGGCAATAATATTTTTTTCCTACAGATGTGTCCAGACTTACTATTTTCGGGGACGTGGACAAACATACTGAAATGCCGAATTCGTGGCCCCATAAACAGTGAGTCTTGCGGCCCTGGAAGATTAATGTTCCGGGGGTCCATGCTTCTGAATGGGACTCGCAGTGTAAGTCCTCCGCTTGAAGGGCCATCTGCTTGTATAGAAAACCGATACTCACCTTGTAGATGAGCTGTGCATCCGTTTCCCCATCTTCAGCCGTCTCTCCGTCTGCAGCGCTGAAGGTAAGATACAGGGCTGTACAGCATTTCCTTCCACCTGGATGATGTAGATGCTGTCACGGGAGACCAGGTTATTTACACCTTTTTACCGGGATCATTCATTGAGCAAAACAAGGTAGAGAAATAAATTGTAATTTATTCGGCATAAATTCGCTTACACACAATGATACACAAAATACAGACGAAAAAAGACACACTTACTTTGGGGCTGGGGTTGAAAACTAGACTTTCCTAGGTGAAGGGAACTCTTTACCTGACCAGAACTCCCCGAACCCAAATCGGCATAAAATTCCATACGCCACCGCTACGTTCTGTTCTGAGAACTTGGTCCCTACTGACCGCGAGTCAGCCCAAATCTCCTGGAACTCAAATCGGCATAAAATCCCAGCCGCGACCGATACGTTTGATTCTGAGAACTTGGGAGCAAAATGCTGGAGTTAGTCTCTGGCGGGCAGGCTTTTCAGGCTTGAAATTGAAGCCGGTTGCTTTGCTATTACAAACAAAGCATCTTAGAAAAGCCCGCCCGCGCTCTTTCGGCTCTGACACAAAGGGAACAAACAATCTGATTGGCTCAAGGCTTCTTATAGTATTCCCTGCTTCATTCATAAAATAGAAGCAGTCCGGGCAGCCAATCAGCGTGTGGGAACTTTCTCAAGCAGCCAATCAGAGCCAAGCCGGGTAGAAAAGCTGAGTCAGCAGGAAATTTGAAATAGCCAAGGGACATGCGCAAGTCTGCCACATCTCCCTCTAGCTATCCCAGTGCCACCCGCCTTTCCCGTTAACCAAATGCCGTTCACACCCCTGGGCAATCTCTGGCTGCATTGAATTCTGATGTCCAGCATACATACCGGCGCATAGGAAGAAAAAACCAGGGGAGCGTAGATACCTTTAAAAAGAAAAAAAGACAAACATAGTGCAACCTGTAGCAAAATATGTTATAAGGAGCTCCCAGCTGGGCACCACATACTAAGGCCAATGCCTAATAGGATATATAAGCAGGAACAATTCGGAGGAGATAATCTTTAGAAAAGAGAAGCACACATGCAGTATCCAATAAAATACAGTTTATCCAAAAATGATAAAAGTGGAGGCTTACAGAATCCCAATGGGAAAACAGCATTGACGGTGGTGATCTCAAGACCACATCACAGCGTCTCTGTGTCAGCAAACCGCCACGGTACACTTCAGCCTGGAGCCGTCTCGTCACTTCCGGTCTTGGGGCCGTCACGTCACTTCCGGTTGCGCCGCCGGTAGGAAAACAGCTACGGATACCCAGGCACTCTCTCCTTCTTGATTAAGAGGTCACGCTCAACGCGTTTCGCCGTTCTTGCAGACGGCTTCGTCAGGAGTAGCAGTGACCTGTCCTGGGTGTCTTATTTATACCCATACTGCTATCAAACTCCCCTCCTCCATAGGATGATTGATAGAACATCCCCCAAAGTCACGGGCCAATTACATGCATGTGACCGCACACAGGGAAATACATATACTTAAAAACAGTGATAAACATTTAATTATACAATTATAATAAAATAGTTTAATAGTACCAAAGCATATTTTAAAAACATATTAAAAATAATAATCCTAACTCATAATAAAATACACATTAAAGTATATAAAAAAACACATCAGCTATCCTACTCTTTCTTAGTCATATTGAGCAGACGATAGATGAATCTTAAAAAGACAAAGAAATTAGGTTAGAGTACAACATCAAATTCCAATAATCTTATGAAATGAGGCATAGAGGTGGGGACAGAAATGTTGCACTGAAGAAAAGAGAGAGTTTTTGGATCTTTTCTCTCAAAACCTTAGTGCCACAAGGCCTGAATGTGGACTTTGAACTTGGTGTTTTTCTTTAAATTTGGTGTTTTTCTTTAATCTGGTGTTTTTTCTATTTTTTCTGTAAATTTCATATTTTTATAGGATTTAGATGGGATTGCACCTTTTATATAATTTTTGAGAGCATTTTTTATTGACTGGTGTTCAGTCTTTGTGGTCCGATCTATGTCTAAAATAGTCAAGATGTCCTTATAACTATGCCTCATTTCATAAGATTATTGGAATTTGATGTTGTACTCTAA